>DWFT01000462.1:0-11824 GCA_018246795.1 Microceris patrobas patrobas
TATTAATAACATTCATTCATTCTTGTGTGCATCAAATTGCCTACATGACTATTGTACCTTCACTCCAAGTTTCTTATTCAGTAGACAGAATAGGTACACAGGGTACCAAATAATTCAATCCTTGCAGACCTGACTATCTCCTTCAACATTAGCAAAAAGAATAAGAATTATTATTAAAAACGTAACTTCACGCCTATAATCCCCGAAGAGGTAGGCACAGAAATGCAGAACACTCCCACGTTTTACCGGTTACGTTTACGTCCCGACTGCGAACCACTACTAAGAAATCTAAATTAGAAAATTTTGTAGTGTTCAACCCGGAAATCAAACCCGGGACCTCTCGAACGGCAGTCGCACTTGCAACAAACACGACCAACGAGGCAGTCGGCTTATAATTATTGTTTGTTTTTATTTGTATTGCACGTTTTCATAAATCCATGGAAGCCTAAGTGGGTTTTAAATGAAAGAAACATATTTTTAAAAATAATTCCATATTTATTCGTACACATTTTCCTTACAATAGGTTACTCGATAACCAACACCCGACGTTATATAAAGGGGATGTTGATTGAATAATAACACTCTATCATTATATTATTTTTAAGATTGACAACATATCTAATTATAAAAAAAAGATATTCTTCATATAAATACATAGACCATCTGTCATTTGTGGAATGATTGAAATAGTTTTAAATAATGGTGTTGCCAACTTAACTAAACGATAAATCTATTACTATGAAATGTTGCCATATTGGAATGGAAGTGTAAATTCCGTTTGTTATAATTCACGATAAATACACATTTAGCGCACGATTCAAAAAGTTCTCTCGTATTCATTGTTTTCTTTTACGCGCTGACAAAAACCGTTGTTATTTAAATATTTTTATTCAATCCAACAATGTAAGTGCGGTTCTATTTAGTTCAGCTATTTTGAATATATTTAAAATTCAAAGCTATCTGAATATACGTATCTACAAAATTATTAATAATAACATGTGTGATACAAATGGTAACCTGTATAGCACCTCCAAACTCTAATTTCCAATTAGAAAAATTTCTACAAAGCATAAAAAAATATTAATTCCTAAAATAACTAAACTTAACCGTTTAGTTCTTTTGGGGATTAAAAATACAATAGGCATTTAATAATAATTATAGATATTTAATATAATCATATTTTATATGCCTATTTGATACATAGCGGGACTCAAATTTTCTGTCTAAACTTAGTCACCCTACTAAAGTGTTCAATGTAATCTTGCGATATTTTATTATCATCGCTTGAATTCCAATTCGGCAATGTTTAATATGAAATAATGTATAATAGGCATTCTAACTAAAATATACACGAATGTAAGTTAATGAACTCGTTAAAAGAATCGCCGTAAATTGTACATAATTATAACTAAGTACCTACGTAGATATGATTACGTATTAAAATAATTGAGTATTGGTAAAGTAAATGAAATCAGGATTACGAAACATAATCTACGTTAAATATTAATATACACCTTCCAAATATATTCTAAGCAAGAAAACAATATTTACAAAACGTAAAAAATATCGAAACCTAATCAAAAAATATTGGTTATTGAGTTATACATGCCAATTTCAAATCGATTTTTCTCAATTCTTAATAAGATTTTGCACGAATGAATTTTTTGCACGTATTTCATCTGATTATGTATTTAACGAATCAATTATTTTTATTCCCAACCCTGTGTTGACTAGGATTGACACCTAAAATTAAGTTAAATTTAAATACGTATTATAGAGTACAAAGGTACATGAAGGTCAGAGGGAAAAGGGAACACTTATTAGAATATAGTCTTCATTCATACTTTACATAACGCAGTATTATATAAATCGTAAGTCTGTTTTATTTATCTGTCACCCTTTATTTTAGTTATCTACATGGTGACCTTGGACCTACCCTTTTATCATAAGGGTAATTTTAGACTTAAGCATCAAGGTGAAATAACCTTATTTTGCAAAAGTTCAATAATTTTATGTTCAAACAGCGAAACTATGTAAAATTATAATGAACACGAAGAAGTTAAATATAGTGGCAGTGATTGTCACTTAACTACTTATATTACGTTAAAGTAAAGTATAATTAATAGCTATATAGTAGCGATTACGCTCGTAATATTCAATCGCTTATCTAAGTCAGGGTACAAAATTACATTATAAAATACATTGAATATATTCGGTAATATGTAAAAAGCTAAGTCCGTTAAGATACAGACATATACAGTACTTAATACAATAATTACGCTTAAGCTTTCGGTATAAAATACAATTATAAATTCCTTGAAATTGAACATAATTTGCCAATATAAGTACTATGTACTAGAATATAATATAATTTACAGCGTTTTGTTTATTTACAGCATTGAGAGTATATACTGATACAGTCACATCGATATTGTAGCCAAGCACGGTACTTTTTAACATCGATGTAACGGTATCCGTGCTACGCTAAGTTGAGTCCTACAGTATTGCAAATGAAGCGAGCTTAATCCCATTCTCCGATGAACATATGGCGTGCGTTCGGCGCCGGTGGTGGGGGGAATCCGCGGCCAGGAATCGGTAGGCGTCCATATAATGCATACGGGTCGTAATGGTCTCCATCTGTAAAAAAAAATCGAAAAAATAGTACTGGATTCTATTACATGACATTAATAAAATGTAAACGTCGACCGAAGACTAATGAGGAACGGAGATATGAATTATGATTTTCTACTAATTGCAGTTCCTATCATTTTTTGCACACTTTTTAAATCTTTTTTGCACACTTTTTAAATCTATATAACAAAACGAGGTTGCATTATTGGGGTTAATATGAGTGCACACAAATTACTTATACAAGTGATTCATATTAACTTGTCAAGTTATAAATATGTTGTAAATATTGTTAAAGAAAATTTCAATAAAAATAATATAATTGTCTTTCCGTAAGTATTGGTACTACCTGTAACAAATCTGAAATAATGCAGAATCGTGATAATATTTATGTATTTACATACATAATACCTATAGATTTGTCGAGATAAATAAAATGACCTAAGGAAGTTTGTCTGTCTTGTTAGTACAGTGACATGAAACTAAACAAGGGCAAAACTAGTTTCGATGTCGTCGTTCGGTTTTGAGAATAGCTCCGTATGTTCGATTTACATTTGTTTGTCTCTTAAAGCTTTGGAATATATTTTCCTCCTACATACATTTTACGTTATAAAAACTTGTACATAGATTAAAGACAAACTACGCTAACATGTTAGGTTTCGATAAATTTTAAATGTTTAAATTGTAACTTTGTTTAGAAAGTCTTTTAAACATAATTGTAGATATTTATATATTAGTAGGTATTCGTAATTATACGCTTCTAGAAAAGGGTAAGATCTGCAATTTAATTAAAATTAGCTGGACGACTTAACGTAGACAAAACTCCAAAGAGCTACTGCTAGGATGAAGCTAAGCTCGCAATGGTCAAGTGTTGTGGCAGTCAGAGGCCACTTTGTTGGAACAATGGGTGCAAGAATATCGGAAAACAGAAAAGTCCACAAACCATACTGATCAGTAAGAGTGAGAGTGAAACAGAAACACAGAAGTGTAAAAGAGTGGTAGAGGTTACCGTCAAGCGAGAGGCGTGCTACCAAGCGAAGCGAGTATAACAGAAAGGTTGTAAATACCAAGGTTGGAGCGAAGAGTCCGCGTCCGCGGAATTTAAAGTGCGAGGTTAGTGTACTAGCGGGGCTGCTGGATCACCAGTGGCAGCAACTTTCGATTCCTGTCAGGATAGAATTGATACATGAGTTTTTCCTTTCTCGGACGCTCGTACGCACCGATTCCGCTCTCGTAGGACCGTGCGTGCCATAACGCGGCCTGAGGCATGGGAGCGTGGGCGAACGGTGGCATGTGGCCCGGGAAAGGCCCCGGGTGGGCGTGAGCCACGCTGTAGCGTTTGCTGGGCACGGGTGTCTCCTTGAGAGTGAGGCGCTCCGTCATCGCTGGAAGCACGTGCTTCCCGTTGGCCTTCACGAAGTTGGGCACTCGAGCGCGTAGTCCGCAATAGTACGGGTCATCTGAAAATAAATCGTTTAGAATATTTTACATACAAATCTAATGCATTCCATTATGCACGTCTAGCGTTTGCTTTGTTTTGCAATCTTCGGAAATCGCACGCGTTGCAATGTACAGAAACTCACGAGGGACGTATCCCGATCTCGGAATGTATTGACGTACATGTCCGCCAATGTTCCTCTCGCGGCATAATTCTAATCGTGTATTTGTACCTCAATTTACATAGCGCACGCCTCACGGCGGCGGTTTATCTCAAGTAGTGCGGCACTTGTTCACATTCGCCTATAAAACGCCACGCGTGCAGTACGCTCCATGTTCCGCGTCCTACGCCAGAAACGTTCCAAATACCGCCAATTCAAATATCAAGGATATCCCCAAATGCCACATAGAGGTTGTGAAACGGTGCATTGTCTCGTTGTAACCTCTGCTCTGAGCTTCGTCTGCACGACCGTCAAATTAGAACGTGCGAGAGTGTTCTGAACACGTCATTCCCTATTACGCATGGGTGCGAAACGTGACCCGGCCATATGACAGATTTAAGCTTAGAATAGATGGAAGGTCACTTTTGACCTTGCCTCGTTGTGTTTGTTCGTTTGTTTTTTGCAGTCACGATATCTTTAAAACAAGATCCGTTAAGCAAACAACTGGAAATGCAACTATCGGCTCTTGTCTTCGTGTTGGTCATTGTTTCTGAATTAATTGAACGTGAATAATTATAGTTTTACCTGCCAATTACGATTAAGCATCCTTAGTTCTACGGAACCGTGGCAGGTAATTCCCTATGCTCTGATATAGGTACACTTATATCAATAAGTCAATACCAGGGGAAAAAATAGTATTCGGTTAAGATGTATCAAAAGTTTTTCAAAATATGGAAGCATTAAACGCTTATCTACATTTATTTTAGTAAGTACGTGTTACGAGCTATAGATATTTCTCGTAGAAAGTGTACAGTTTTACAGAAATGCGACAATTAAATTAATTAGTATATAGACAAAATGTATGATTTCGCTAGCACAATATATAGTTATGAGTAAGCAGGATCTGACTTAATCACGAACTTGACCCTACATATAAATTCATATAAATGAAGAACAAAATCTTACAACCTTATATCTTGCTCAATTTCGTTCGTTTTGTCTCAACAGGATCTATTCCGCGAATGAATCATTTTGTCCTGTCCTTTCATATCGTTCAGTCATCAATATATCAATTGTAACGAATAATATTGAAATTATGGGTACATAATTTTTATTAAGTCAAAAAATAAAAAGTGGTTTAGGGATGTTATTTAATTGACGCGATAGAACTGAACAAAATGAGCTATATATAGGTATATCCAAGTAACGTCAGACATGTAGATTAACTGTGGACATGTCATCAAGCGAAGTCGCTTGCAAGTGCATGATAGAGGATTTAAACAACACGTACAGCAAAAAGCCGCTTCCTTACATTCCACTGCGAAATATTAGTGGTTGGCTTCAAAAAGTTAAAAATATTTTAAAGTAAAATAATTAACACATAAGTGCTTGACATTTGCTCGAATTATTCTAAAAAATTAATGTAATTAAAACGACGTAGACAGATAGTAATTTAGTCGATATCGAAATCGAAATCATATTTGTAATAACGTATTCAGTTTTAACAACGAACATTGTTTGAATATTTAACATCCATAGATTAATTACCTCTTAATTTCCTAATGATCATATTTTAAAATAATAACTGTATTCATTCTCATTACAAATTGTAATGAACAATACAGTACCACACGACGCAACCCTACGCGTTTCGTTTTCGCATTCGCGCTAAAGCGTATTGCGAAATATTCTCAAATAGTTTCACACACGGGCCCATATTTCAGAGGCGGCGCTATAAATCTGCGCGGGACAACGAGGGTTATGAATGATGGCCTCTCGGGCCATATTGATATAGCAGTTCACACTTGCGACACCGACTGTTGTAAATTACGTTTTGGTCGCATAAATCCTTGTATTGTCACACTACAGCGCCGCACGTGCCCGGGCGCACTCGTGGCTGTATTACAATTACCGTCACAAACGTCATTTAAATAAATGCCTTGGACATACCAATACTGCGAAATATTGACACTACTATTAGGTATGATTTTATGAAGGATTTTGCGTATAGATTCTTTTGTATTTGTGTTTAATTTTAGTATGATCTCATTGCGTTTCTAACAGAAAATCCTATCGTAGAGGAGCAGAAAGAGAAAATCAACGCGTGTTACATCGGACATTACAGCTGCAGTAATTATCCAATATGGACTCATAATGCCCAAACATGGACTTAGGACTTCGGCATCGATGTAAACGCCTCCAAAGACCAACCAGATATATTGTAATCGCCTATTGGGTGGGACGAAACACCCGAGCCTAGGCCGAACGGTCCAATTTATGGCTTTCCATTAATTGATGCCACTTTTGTCCGTATATTTTTTAAGCCCAGTTTAACTTAGGTTAATTAAGGAAAGTAGTTTTACTCGACAGCATTTAAAAGCCCTTTTGTCTCTAATTTAATGGCGAAAAAGGTTATTTTAATTAGCGTAGCCGCGAAAATACTTGTCGTCGTATATTGCGATCGACAACACCGTGCGCGTAGTACGAAGTGCTTCCAATTTATAGGTGCTCTGATTTTAGTTATTTTTGTAACTAAAAACTATAAAACTTACACATAAGTTAACATTAAATCTAATGAGGTAAGTAAGGTCTAGGAGATACTGTGAGATCTACGACATGGTTTAATTAATTATTTTTTCCTAATACAATTTTGGTTTATACTACACGATTTATTTCGCACGTTACTAAAAATTGTGTTAAATGTAATATTTACATAGGATGTCATATTTAAGCACGTTGTATAATATATACCTACACTGGACACTTCTAACACTACTCTCATATAATTATGTTCGATATAAGAATTTTCAAAGAAAAAGGAAGGAAATGTATTCGATTTAGTCAATTATTATTCGAGAAAGTTGATCTTTTTAACGATTTATAGGAGTCTACTTAACCCGTCCAGCACCATCAGACTGAGACGATGTCATTAACTGAGTACTTAAGTAACTTTTGTACCTCCAAATCGTGCCTCGTTTGAAGGTAATACCTAAATGTAAAAGTAAATGATAAATTGAAATCATAAATGTACTTGAAACTGTTACAAGTTGCTTCAGAAACAATAAAACTAACATTTTCCACATTATATTACTAACACTGAACACAATTCCTTTTATTTATTTATGTAATTATTCAGTTCTATCCGTTCTTACCTCTCCTTCAATCTGTTGATAACATAAAAAGTTTATACTTATTATTTCTACCACACATGCTTTCTAAAAAGATGACCACAGAAGTAACTATATACTCGTACTCTACCAGTCTCTACGTATAAATCATAATAGATCAGTCTTACATCATGCCATTCTAAGTAGATCTATAGTTATTTACTGAAATACGGTTCTACCTACTGAAGAAAAGAATAGTTTGGTAAATTCTAGAAATATTTTACTACTCACCGTATTTCTTGTTGTCCTTTCCCTTATCCGACTTTCCTCGTGGGAACTGTGTTGGCACGCGTCCATTAACATCAATATCATCATAGTCCGGCTGTGAATAAATGTATCATTATAATTAAAAAATGTATAAAGGGATTTGGTGGATTAGGAATTGGATAATTTGAACTATCGTTAGTTTAATACTTTCTGGTGTTGTAAAGAAAGATTTTAGCCTTATTCATAAACTAAACACATATCTTATCCAGGAGCTGAGGAAAATACATTGTCAATGTGTTTTGTGTGCATTGCAAATTCTAAACCACAGAAAGCATTACACGTATCTATCCCGAGCTAAGTTTCTTACGATTGCAGAAAATGAACAATCCTATTTATGCATCTGTCGCCACTTTCTCTTACAACCAGTTTTGGGCCACTAGAGCAACGATAAATAGGTCCGTAGAATGTTTTCAGTAAAATGCGTCCGACACGATTATGTTATCTCGGACGGGGTCTGTTAAAAAGGCAGTAAGAAAGAAAGAAAACCGTGTGGGCACTCCCCCTTATCTTGTTACAAGGCGAGACAAGTTCAAAGCACAACTAATGTAATACAAGGCTCATATTGTAGACGCTGCTTTATCAAGTAAAAGAAATTATGGGTGCCACCCTGCGTGCTTGCCTTCGTACATATTATTGCTCGAGTTATACACATTCTTAACGTAATTCTTGTAAAATAAATGTGCTTTTATCGTAGACACAATATGTTTCGTTTCCACATAGATTTCGTTAATTTAGCATTTTAATACTCTGTCTATGTGTCGTGGAGTTATCATTGTAACACAAGGTATTCCGAGTAAAATCTAATAACAATTGTTTGGTTGTGTTACATTTTAATCCACTTTATTAGAACTGATAGTTTTATGTAGTTTTATACGCTTCAAAATTGTTAGAACATTTTGAAACATTGGCGTGTTAATTTTACTTTTTGTTCTAAAAAAAGAAATTTAAAAGCAAAAATCAATTGATTGTGCGTAATGATTAAGAATCTTAAAAACTGCGATTTAAACAATCGAATTTCTTTATGCACACTTTGTACATGTAAATAATGGCAAAAATATATCACCTATATATTTACCTAAACTGCACCTTTCTATGTAGGTATACCTATAACTTGCAAATCTATCATCTAATAGTTATGATCGTACGCCATTGGACAAACTTTCTTTAGTATGTTTTTCGTGTTACGTGGAAGTGTACTAAATACACTCCTGTACCTACCCCTAAGGAGATTACAAGCGTGATTTTACGTTTAACATGTTTTGTCTATTATTATTCTCTGTATATAAAATTGTTAAATAAATATAATAGTTAACGCTCTAAGTCTGTGACTTGAGAGAGACGTGAGACCCGTATCCAGTACACACTCCTATCCGTATCAAAACAGTTTCAGATACAACGGATTCACAACTATGGCGTATAAAGGAAAGAAAAATGTCAAATTTCGCGCGTCAGTTGCACACGACAAAAACAACCGCGCCATTTAATATTTCATAGCTATTAATATGAAACGAAACGTATAAATATGTGTGTGAGTTACGTATTCACAATGAACAAAGGACATTCTTCATCCACCCCAACGTTTCCACTTTCATAGCAACCATAGGATAAACCAATAAAAGGAGCGGAGGTTACCTTTCGGTCGCCTATCATTTATCTCAAGCGGAGATCGTATCTCCGATGCGTCAACGATACAGCCTTACCATTGTTCTGTGGTGTAAGTATGAGGCGTAAATGCGAGCTCGCTCGCCACCGAGATAACGTACATCCAATCACAACCACGCATCCTAAAATGAGCCTTATCCCAATAGACAGTGAGTTCAATTTTACTTGATAAATGTCTGTTGAAAATTTTCGGCCGTACTTTGTAAGTTACTAATCTGACAAGTAGTCGAAACCGACAGGCGTTAAACGGAACAAACTTTCACCTCATTTAGATCGTGATAAGTTATTTCTTAGTTGTCATTGATGAAGCTCCGAAGGGTTGAGAAATGATAAGTACAAAGTTTGAGTGATGGATTAATATATGGGAACTGGAATAGAACAAGCAGCGGTGTGTATCAGAACTAATCGTTTATTTTTTAAACTGTAAACTGATACTAGAAGATATTGAGCCACATCGACTGTATAATTTTCCTATTTTTTTATTCCTAATTCAATTGACAATTTCCTTTGTTTAGACATTTTCCGTTGCCTTATTGGACGTGGGTCTCCGCTCAGAATAACAACCAAGAGCGGGTAGAAGAACATTTTTTTTTTATTTCTAAAGTATCAGAATAACAATAAGACCAACCGTGTTTCCTCGCAATGCATTCCTTATAATTGTATTGTATTCATTTATATATTTAGATATTGCATTCATATTCAATAATAAAACACACGTTTCTGTAAATAGGTGCGCGCCAGAATTTGAATCCAGAATCAAAAGAACGATACCAGTCATAACACATTTCACAAAAATATTTCACGAATTAATTTTCTCGTGCTAATATTTTAACCAGTATCAACAAAAAGCGTTAAACGTCACAGAACACCTATTTCAGTTCGATTAACTCCGAAGTTTAAAAAAAAGAACATGCTAAATCGCTAACTACTTCGGTGGTCATTTCTGTTAATAAATCTAATAGGATTGACTAAATAACTCAAGCGTCTAGTTTCTTAGGTAGGAAATTCCAGTGAACTTCCTATTTCTTCTCAAAATAATCGTGAACGGAGAACAGATATCGGGTATCGGCGTCACTAGATTGTGTCGACAACACTGATCGTTCAGTAAATCCCGCCCACCGCGAAAACATTGTCGCAAGCTTCTTATTGCGCGGTACCATTAAAATGCCATGATGTATTATTAGTGGTTTTAAACGCATTTAAGTATGAAATACTTAGTTGCCCACTATATTTGAAACAAATTGGAAAAACCTGTTCAATTAATTTTTAGTCAAAACTTTATCGCAAATATATTATAATTTATGTAATGCATATTTTGTTATTTATTTCATTAGAAATATCTAGAGACATCCATTGCATTTATAACAAAAAGAAATATTAAAAAAACTTCAATAATATTTATTAATTGCTCTATTTGAATAGTTTGTGCAGTACATATTTTGTTATAACCGATATCTAGATAGTTGAGAATTCCGACCTTTAAAAAACCTGGCACACGGCAATGGACATAAAAATGTTGCAGCTGTTATTCATGAATCAATTTGTCCAGAACAGTTCAATAACATCGTCGAAGTGTATAAAGTAATCTTATGTAAAATGAAACAAAAAATTTAAATTTGATGATAAAGCAATATCGTTGTAAAGATAGGGAAACAAATAGTTTTATAAGTAAACAATCCCACCAATGCATTCATTCAATAATGAACATTATTTTATAAAGCATAGGGACTAAAGTTCAATTTATTTGTATCGATATTTTTATTTCTATTTCATAAGTTGTATTGTAATATGATTTTGAACCGTACTACTTTGTTCATAGAAATTAAATTTAATAGTAAAACCAATTTCAATGTACCAGTAAAAATAGAGATTGAGATACGATTATAAAAAGAAATCAAAATCGAGCCAACGATTTTAGTAAATAATGAACGTTATTTTCTATAACAAAATATCTAAATTTAAATGTACTAGTGACGACCTTTTTTAGTTAATTTTTGTAACTTGCATTATCATATTAATTTGTACACGTTTTGAATTTGCTTCATTGGTGATACGATAGGGTCACATACAATGGGGTCAATAAATGGATTTTAAAGTAAATAGAAACATAGAGGTGGTTTACGCAAGTGATAAATATCAACGTAGATTAATCTCTGGTACATTGAGTCTGCATTATACATTTTCAGGTTATAAAGTTATTTAAAAGGGCAACGTATGTGTTGAAATGGAAGTGTTATAACATAACGGAGAAGTCATAGCTTAGAATTAGATGTAGATAAGAATTTTGTGTCCTGCTCTGGAGCTCTGGCGTTTTACTCCCTGACACGTATCTGTGCGAAGTTTTAGAGATGTTACTAGGAGAAAAAAATATTTTTTTTGTTACTTTAAAAAAGTTTTTGTTTGTTTGACTGCCTCGTTGGTCGTGTTGGTTGCAAGTGCGACTGCCGATCGGGAGCTCCCGGGTTCGATTCCCGGGTCGGACACTACATAATTTTCTAAATT
>DWFT01000463.1:0-11823 GCA_018246795.1 Microceris patrobas patrobas
ACTTCAGCTTGCTAATCCTTTGGACTATGTCGATAACTTTGGTTCTCTGTCGGATCGCTTCATTTCTGATACGATCCTTCAGAGACGCCGAGCATAGCCCTAGGCCTAGCTGCCTTCAATCTCATTAAACCTGAAGAATATCTAAAATATAGTTATAATTCCGAACGAATAAAAATGTTACGTCCAAGACCAATTCAATATACGGTAACTGTCTCTCGACCCTTTTATCCATTCCACTGTTGGAATATGGGTCTCCTCTTAGACCATATTCTGTCACGCTGGTCAAGTGCGGATAGGCAGACTTCACACGTCTTTGATAATTTTATTTGTAAACTCTCAGGTGTGCAGGTTTCCTCACGATGTTTTATACGGTAATTAAATACCAAAACTTTGTTCTTCACGCACTGAACCATTTAGCAAATCCACAAACAGTTTGATTAGAAAAATCCTTGGCTCCAAAATGAGCTATTGTGTACTGTTTTGAAACATCGCAAATGCAAGATACACTTATATCGTTATAAAGCTAACCAGCCGTGAAAACGAAAGTGAACTCTTCATTGATCCTAATCTTACTCGTATGTCAGGGTCATACCATATTACAACGCTGAATTGTTTAGAAAATTATCATTAAATTTGCAACACATAATTATTTATCTATTTCTCATATGTTTACCGATGTAGACAGTAATGTATGCGAAAACTTTAATGTTGAAGACGAATATTAGATTTGTTCGAAGCTAGTAAGGGTGCATTTTTCGGTAGAACGAGTCTGCCTCTTTTGACTGCGAGTTTGAAATAAAAGAAATGGTTAGATGGGTGTGGATCTCTTAAACTAATAAATACAACCTCAATATATTTTAATAATGACCACTATAATTAACAGTTGGTATTTTATTCCTTATTGTCTTTATATTTTTGAAGAATAGAACTTTATGAAACGCCATAGCAGGGTACATTGTCGGACACATATTTAGGAATAATATTTGCCTTCTTTTAGTTGGGGTAAAGGTATTAGGGCACCATCAACGTTTTGTTAATGCGTATTAAATATTATCTTTAACTAGTGTCCACAAAAAAAAAATTAATAATATTAATTAAAAGGCCAGCTGCCTTATCTTGGTGAAATGTAAGTTTGATTACCACGTTATGTCTGAAATGATAGAAATGGAGCACTCTGTGCTCTCTGCCTGCCCCATAAAAGACCTGCCCGACCGTATAACAATAATAAATTTGTGATGCAGACTTTAATATTGCATGGTGTGGGTTGTCACCACGCCGGCTTGCTTTATGAGGAAAGGATGTACATAGAACGTGCGTTCAGGAACAGAGATTTGCCGATACTGATCACCACGACCACTTTAGGTAGGTAAACATATACTTTATTATCTTCTTATCAACGTAACATGCCTATAATCCCCGAAGGTATACACGTATGTAGTACACTCCCACGTTTACCAGTTACTTTTACGTCCTGCAATGAAATAGGCGTTGAGCCTATTGCACCGGGGGGAGATCCAAACTCTGAGTCACTACTAGAAATTTATGTTACAAGATCTAAGTTACAAAAATCCAATAGTACCCGACACGGAAAAGAACCCAGCACCTCTCGATTAGCAGTCATATTTACCACCACTCGATCAACGAGGTAGTCTGTAACCATTCGTCGTTTCGTCACTAACTATTATTTCCATTGATTCATGCAATAAAGCATACTAGACCACTTTGCACCAGTGAAGCTTTCCACTGGAGAAAAGTGGTCTAGTGTACCAAGTTTGACGTAAAATAGGTGCTGGCTTTGTTATCTTGACCTCTCATTAGATGCTCTCAAAATGTGTTGTGTATTTTCAAACATCAGAATAGCAATATTATAAAAGCTACATACGAGTATATACCTATGATTATAGCTAGCTAATAACTATTACCATTTAATGTCATAATGTTATCTGTGTTATGTTCCAGTATCTGCACCCTCCGTTTCTTAGCTATCAAACTTGCATTATTTTTTAGGTCTTACTTCCTACTTTGTATTATTCATGTTAACCTAAACGATATATTATACCTATGTAAGACGAAAGCATTTTCTCAAGAACAGTTCGCATCCTTCCTCAGAGATGTTAAGATAGATAGGTACATACATTATGCTAAACCGTTAATGTTGGTTACGTTATCAAAATATGTACTGCAACACGCAGAAATCAACAAGACCTTGTAAGGAATATACTTCCATTCTCTCCGTCTGACTCCCTCTACCAAGGTCTAGGAGTCTCGTTTTCGCGTCAGCCCATCGAAATGATTTATTTTGTTGACAACGACTAAGAGTCTTTTTTCCCAAGAGTTCTCTGACTAAAAAGCACAGAACTATTGAAAAACTTGCCAGAACTATTGAGAAACCTTGCACACAATTGCTGGAATATTTTTTCGCACCTTCGACAGCTCCCTACTTCGCTATTACGTTATCACAGAGAGGTACCTAGTCAACATTTGCGAGTTATACATGTCTTTGACCTCGCGTAATCCGCTTGATATGAAACGAAACTCGGTACCCAGTGATACTCGGATAGCCGACTGACACAACGTGACATGCTGCGATTGTCTATTGATAATAATTCGCCAAACCTTCCGCAGATACTGTTTATTCCCAGAAATACATTTCCGCGTGTCTTATCCTCTAACCTCGAGCTTTACTTTGATAAAACTTTCGCCAATTTCATGACGTGACGGGAAATACATCGTAGCGCACGTCTTTATCATGTACAGTTTGTTTCACCTCGCTCGTACCAATTTTAAGTGGAGATTATGATTTCATAAAATCCGTAGTGCATCTAACAGGGAGATAAATCATCTTTTGAAAGAATGAAACTATTTGATAGATAATTTGTAATTATAAAATACGAATAAACTCTCCATAAGATACATTGCTCCTTTCAATATTTAAAATAACATTACTTACAAGTATGTAGTTTTATAAGAACTTTTTGATGATTATGATCCAAGTAGACGGTGTATCCCTTTTGATGATAATGATTGAAAATACAAATTATGTAGCTATTTTGATAATGATGATACGAGATATATGAAGACGATACAAGTATTTACAGTCAACATGCACTGTGTGTGACATGACAAGTGATTTAAAGGAGGACTGTCTCACAAAATGCATACATATACTAGGAGTGTCTTACAAAATCCATACTAAATTTTTCACCTAGAGGTGAATATTACATAGCAATCATGAAGAATAGTACATAACAATTATAGAGATCTGATCCTTGATGAGTTATTAATAAATTCGCTTCATTTATTAGTTCACTATAAAAATTTCTTCCGTATGCAATGGATACGAAATCAAAACTGCATCGGCTTAACTCGCGTATGTTTTTAACAAGAAACATGCGTAAATTCAGTCGGTATGAAATCATCTGTTCACGTGTCTGTTTCATTGAGATTGTCGGTACGGGTTACAGCGATGGGCGTCAATTTGCCGGCTCACCTGGTAATAATCAAAAATACCCAGCAGTACGTGAACGGGGCCTATCAGGTACTTAATCGTTCGACTACCGTGCTCCGCTAATTGCTCGTTCGTGTGTTCGATTTGAAAAGATTCGCAATAACGTAATAACTGTTGACTTTACTTATTGCGTTAGCTTCATCAAAACCATTTCTATACATTTTTCTACTCCTTTTGATAATGATAATTGTCTTTTCAAAAATGAAACACCAAAATGGGTTGATGATGATGATTTTTAATCAAATGTGAAAGAGATGTACCTATCTCTTTCATCTAGTAATAGCCAGTGTTGTCCACGAACTAAAGCAACCGATTATTGCCAATCGTTTGGTAGCACTTAAATGCATATAAAACGTGAAATACTTTTGTATAAACTTTTTGTACAATTTGGACCTACCCAACATTAGTTTTATGATCACTTATCACTAGTAATTTATTTTCTCCTTTATTTCACACGGTAACCAGCATATCAGAAAACTTTGTCATAAATCATGAACAATCTGTTATATAACACAAGCTGTCTTGATGGCTACTTTGATGAAAGCTTACTCTCTGGGTCAGATTGCCGTGTTTGGGGACGTGGGACTTCACAAGATATGATTGTTATGTTTTATTTAAGGAGTACAGCATCAGCACGATCCTCCAGATGGTGGGCCGCGCCGGTCGGCCGCAATACGACACAGAAGCCACTGCAGTTATAATGACGCGCTCGGCTGACAAGGTATGAACTTTCACTAACATTATAAATCATAAGACTGAACCGAACATACATTTAGATATGCTTTCAGTCATTTTCATTCTTAGCACCCGACAAAAACTGGGAGTGATTTAAGAAGCTGTGACTAACTGACTGTGACTGGTAGTTTGGTTTTCCAATATAATTTAAAAAATATGTCGTCCATTAGTAAAGGCCTATATCACCTGGTTTTAAGTGAGACGTCGCAAATTTAATTTTTCGTATGTGGAAATGATATATACCTATAACTGATTATGCTAGAATACTATAACAATATCAAGTTGTTTACATTTTTTATATCAAATACAGGTGAAAGGTTTTCAAAGGTAAATATCCATTATTCTTTATTATAAAAATATTTATTGCTTATAAAATATATACAGTATAAGACGAACTATGCTAATCATATCATATCACGATACAGTGGTTATGTACTCAAACTAATAAGGTACTATAGCTCCTCACTACAATAATGGCAGAGATGGCCTGGGCGATTGATTGAATCACAGATCTGGTAACTTCGAATATCAGAAAATAATTTTACTAAATTTGAACAATGAAACGCGAACGAGAAACGAGACGCGAAATCTGCGAACAGCATGAATTTATTAAGGAATTTAATTTTTTTATTATTTGTCATATTCTAAATTTAATGTCTAACCATATTTCCAACCACATTCTTTTTACTTTCAAATCTCGCAGTTTCCTTAAAAAAATAATATTTTTTATTTGGATATTTAATAATTTAACGTACAAGATTGATTAAAAATCGATATCAAAAATAATCAAATTTGATAAAACAAATAAAATTAAACTCAATGAGATACGAAGATAAACATTTTTCGAAACCATAGAGATCACAACTACAAGTAGCTGGTCTAAAAATTTACATTTTCAGCAACCACTTTGTCCTTATAATCGATACTCACAAACGGAATGAATCGTATACATTTAGGAAAACGATAATACTAAAGAAACACTATTATTAACATTAATTTGAAATTTAACAATACATTGGTTAAGCTTACTACAAAATATCACGAACATAATTCTCCAGGCCGTAAGTTTGAGATACATTGAACTATTGACAATCGAGTTATTTTCCTTGACCGAATGGATTAGCGTTGTTCTCGAAGCTGATCTTGGGAACGAAGCCACTGTCTCCCTCGACCGTGTACTCCACAGTCATGAGCCGTCCGTCAGGTAACAGAACTTTGTAGCCGCCCACTACTTTTCCCTGAGCATCGCCAGATTCGTTGGCGCCAAAGTACAGCGTCTTCTCGGGTTCTTCCACGTCGTATTTGTACTCGTACTGAAAAGTGAGAAGGTTTTAACATTTAGTAAATATGACAGTGATCGTCTCAAGTTATTAGTTTTTTGTAAGATTTGCTTGAACTAAGCGCACTAGATTTGGTATCGATGACCTCTAAAATGTTTCAACGTAAACCTAACAAGTATCGTGTCTGCACGCTGTATTTCATCTGAAAACGATGCAATCAAGATATTGCGTATGTAATACAAAGCGTGCCAGAATAGTCTTCAGGAATTGCAAAAAAATTGAAAATTTACGAATATCATTTAAATATTCATAGATGAGAATAACTTAATACTTTGTACTTTTGATTGATTACTGCTTCTATAAAATCAAAAACTCCCAGCTAAAATACCACATGTTGATCTACCAATTATAAAAAAAACTCAAAACAAATGTTTTATGGAAACGAAACATTCCAAGTTAAAGACGAGGTTCAAGGCGGTGTCAGGGCACGCCTATTATCGTCAGTTGCGCGGCGAGCTTGGCTCGGTTAATTAATATTTCACCATTGAAGTGCGGCCAGCGCCAGTGAGGTGATCGCGGCGTTACGAAACGCTAACGACAGAGAACCAAACTCACTCGCAAACCTCGAATAACATTCGTTTACGCATATTGCATGAGAAAATAACAATATAATACACTTATTACTTTTGTGTATGAGATGTTGCGTTTTCCTTTTTTTTGTTTTTTACTGTTTAATGTTGACTTATCTCTCGTTTTTTACCTACATATGTAAGTTTTACGTGCTCACTCATCATTAACAATCGTATGTCATTCACTTTGTATACCTTATATAATTTGTAACTATATTGTGTATCCACTATATTTTAATGGCTTATCCAAATTCTATATATAACAAATGTCTATTATCTTTTAAAAGTGTAGAAACAACAATGTAAAGAGTATCAAAATATGGAAGTTATTTAGCAATATTATTATTATATCATCACACCACTTACGGGATAGGCAGTGAGCACCGAGTGCCAAATATCTTTAACCTAATAGAGTTACCGTGTTTCTTCTACATTCATAACCCTCTTGATACATCATTCATATCAGTCATACGTCGAAAGAAATTCTCAACTATGATTTATCGATTGCATTTTCGCGTAATTTTTTCTATAAGGCGCGTACAGCGTAGACAATGTCTGTTTCAATTAAGTTTTTATATCGCCGATCGTCGCGAGATACAGCGCAGTGCTCACAAAGCCGGCCGAACGCAATCGCCGCCAATTAGCGTGTTCCAGCTGCGAATGTTCTCATGGTTAGCATAATGTTTGCCGCCGATGGACCCGATAGTGGCCGCGCGCAGGCTAGATTAGTGCACTATGAATGAGCAACGCCTCATAATAGCTGCTATGAAACTAATCGGCCCGCAATTAATTGTAGGAAACAGCAATTTTCATATTAAACCCGCGCTATCATAGCGCTTCGTATCTTATTATGTGGTTGATCTCGTGTTCTGCCGATTTAGAGGACTGAAGATAACAACTATTATTAGTCGTTGTTTGTGAAAGCTAAATTATTATTGGTTAAATTAAATTCATTATTAAATTAAATTGGATGCGAAGAGCTGAAGATCGAGTTCAGTGGCGTGCCATTGGAGAGGTCTATGTCCAGCAGTGGACGGTGATGATGATGATGATGATGATTAAATCAAATTGTTAATAAAAGTAAGTGGAAAGATCACTATTTTGATTGATATTTAAATAACAAATAAATGTTTAAACATATCATCACACCGTATTTCCCAAAAGGTGAAAGCTGTAGAGTGTAGTACGGCCACTCTGTATCAGTTATGTTATATAAATCCCCATGGAATAGGGAGTAAACCTATTGCCAGAGATACTCGGAATGTTTATGTTAGTCTAAGCAGAAGTTATTTGGATTTTTTCATTGCAAATCCTGTTAAATAGATCAAAGTTCGACTGCAAAATAACCTAAACTGCCGCTTACATTTTTGAGAACATTCTTTTAACCTATCTATAGACATCTTCATCATCAGTGTACACACGAAGCTCTATATATGGATTCTATATAAATTTAAACTATTCAAATGTAATTAGTTCCATTATTTTAAATCTATCGTTTTATCTCCTCAGCGGAATTTTAAACTACGAAAACAATTAGCAATCTTTATGCTTGATTGATTTCATGTAAATATCGAGAATGTTAAAGTCTACACGAAGTAGCAACGAAAATACTCCGAGACATGCAACAGTAATATACATAATTAAGAGAAATAATCAAACATGCATCATAGGAAAATAATTAAATATCAATAAAGTTATTTGCATACCGTTGTAAAGTTACTTTTATAAAGTAAATTACTTTTGCTTTTATAATAAGTAAGGTTACTTTAATATAGTTATGTTATTGAGTGCTGTATTGGTCTAATCAACTAGTGAATATTAAACAAGAGGTCCTGGTTTCGATATCCAGGTCGAGCAAAGAATTATTTTGTTTTTTTAATTTGACCGTCCCAGGAGTCTGAATTTGTGCCTGGTACATACGAATAGCAATAGTCTCCCCTTCTATTTCATGGGGCCTTTAACATTACACATAAAACTTGGGAGTACTACACTCCTCCGGCAACCTCTTTAGACAAATACAGGTGTGATATTATGGTAGGTATTTATGTAACTTTAAATTGGCATTTAATAACCAAGCCTCGTTGGTTACCTATTAAATTTAATTAAACTCATTGTTAGAGTTACGCGGTAATCAAGTGGGCTAATAATTGACAATGAATAAACATTAGCCACGTTTCTCGTCACTTCCCGCTCATTCTTGTTCATGCAAATTGTATTTAATACTGTTTTATTTCCATCCGAAAATCTCCTAGTTTTTATATCACAGAAAACGAAGTTGAATTTAATAACAGTTAAGTTCTTAAACATTATTTGTAGCAAACAAAAAAGTATGCTTACTCATATGAAATGAAGTAATTCAAGTACACTAATATGTATATACTGAATTATATACATAATTGCATTTCCGAAGAAACCAACGTAGAAGCAAAAACTATGTGCAAATATATTATATGGGTTAAGATTAACCCTAAATCTTTTTTCCTATGGTACAATCATCATGTCATCTCATCACCATCAACTTCAGACACAGGAGCCAGAGGAGCACACCCAAAAGAGAGCTATCGCGCCAATTTATTTATGAGTATACACTTACAATGTCATTGGCAACAAGTGCACATTAAATTACACTAGCCTGTAATAGAAGTCTTTACTGTTTAATATAAAGTGTTTAAAGTCCCTTACGCGATATAAGATAAGTTATATAAAGGTTTGTAAGGATAAATATATTCAGCGCTCAGTGCTATCAGCCTTCACCATGAGGGACCTGGCATGACGATATGAAAACAACTTACTGGCATGGGCGGCGAATTCTCTTCTGGCGCGGGTGCTGCTAGGATTTGCCGCGCGCTGACACACACCAGCATGAGGGCGCACACGTATAACTTTATTGACGCCATCTGTAAATAAAATCCCCATCATCGTCATCATCATCATTGACTCCACTCAGACTGCGACGGAGCAAGATCAAAGGCTGCCATGCTAGCCAATGTGGGTTAGCAGTGTTCACACACCTTGAAGAATATTACGGAGAACCATATGGTTTCCTGGCCATGTATTTGTCCCCAGTTACAGCGGGTACTACTAGTTTTAAAATTTTAATCCTTGGACCCGCGAAACGAAGATTATATTTTAAATCTATCAGGTATCACTATTTATAAATATTTAATTTGTATAAAAGAAGCAAATAGAAAACTTTAAAACATAATAAATATAATGGTATTTAGAGTTCATCCATTTTGAATTATTAAAGTAGAGCGTTATAGTTCCATATGCATTTAATAAATGGTTCATGAATATAGTGAACATTTATTGACTCTACATATAATTTTATTTATACAAGTAAGTATCAACCGCTTCAACTCTTTTACTCACATCCGTTTTTTCCGGAAAAATATAAGTAGGTAATTTAAGCCATTACATATTTACTCGTAATCATGTAACATGACACCATACTTTATTTCCCTGAAGGGGTACGCAGAGAAGTGTAGTACTCTTACGTTTCAACAGTTACGTTTTATCATGTGATATATTAACATTTTTTTCTTATCATGTGTTTTATTTATTCCTTAATACTTATGGTCACGTGTCCGGAGCCCGCAGTGGTATACAAAACAATGAATATTGTTGGCGCTGATAAAATTTAAACCCACGTATTGAAATACGAAATTAGGTGCGCATGACATCGGGTTCAGAACACAATAAAATAAGTTCAGTGAGTCTTGCGAAATAGGCAACTAGCGATCCTTTGTTTTGAATATTCGACCCGATGTTTACCGATAAGCGAGCTGTGACCTCTCTGCTCAGTCTTGCGATCTATCTTCATACTCTATTATGTAATTTATGCTCTATTTTTCAACAACACAATTCGGTATTTATGCAGTTATTTCAAATTAAAAGTATCTTCAAAACATAATGTGTAAAAGTATACGAATGTTTCTTTTTAACAACAATTGTTATTTGGTTCTGTGGTTCATTTATATGAAAATAACTATCTATAACATGGATTGCTATCCAGTTTACGGAAAACCATACAAACATTGAATTATCGTCATCATAAACATTTAATAATGGTAGATAAAACTATGTTGACTGCCTCGTTGGTCGTGTTGGTTGCAAGTGCGACTGCCGATCGTGAAGTTCCGGGTTCGATTCCCGGGTCGAACACTACAAAATTTTCTAATTTAGATTTTCTAGTAATGGTTCGGAGTCTGGATATGTGCCCGATGCATGGCAATAGGCTTACCACCTATTCCATAGTGGGACGTAAGCGTAACCGGTGAAACGTGAGTGTGTTCTGCATTCCTCTGCCTACCTCTTAGGGGATTACAGGCGTGAAGCTACGTTATGTTCATACAGTAAAATAATACATGTTTGGAAATTTTCGTTGTGTGCTGTAAGGAATCTTTACAAAGAAATAACATAAATGGATAATATCATACATTCAATTGATACAATGAAATACATTTGATATTTTTTTGTGTTTGGTTCAGGTGTCATTTTCGCAAAAAAGAAAGAAAGAGACCTTTTTATTCGTAATATGTGCACCTACTCGTTATACAAGCGTTAAGATATAAAAAATCGAAAAATAGAGCAATTGCGGACTGCACACATTACAAAATGGATCATATTCAGCATTATGCTAGAAGTCCAAAAACAACCGGCGCTGCCCCCAGTCTAACCAGTCCAGTCTGCTCAAGTGTAACAACAACCAGTATATAAATATTTTAACACCAAATCATAGCGGACTATTTACCTACTCTTAAATGAGCATTACTGTAAGTGCATTATTTTCCAACTTGGAAAATTGCTGTTGTACTTAGAAGCACTTCTAACTTCTTATTCATTCGAGGAACACGGGAATTAATGTTATGTTCAGCGTGGTGTCTGCTTGCTTAACTGTTGAGTAACTGTTTGTTAACTCTTTAGTGTAAATACTATTTCTAGGTAACTCTATGCGACCTTGATACACGCACCTACTAATATCCGGCGAACAGAAAGTGCTAGATTATAGAAAACTGAATATATTTTTAATGAAAATGTAGAACCATATAAAAGGGCGTTTCAATAAAATGTAAAAAAAACTCCTGAACACGGGAATGCAAATAGGAATCGTAAAAGTTTTACACCCTTCAAAATGTATACACTGAACGCGCCAGCTAAATAAATTTTGTACGAATGTTTTTTGTTATAACACTGTTTGAAACGACGGCCTTTTTTATGTAACTGTTATTCCAACATATGTAACGACTTGAAATCATAATGAATCAATATTAAAAATATAGGACCACGTTTGTATATCGCCGATGGGATAGGCTGAGGGGTGTAGTACTCCCACGTTTTGCCAGCTACAGTATTCCCGGCCGCAATTCTGTGCTACTACTCAGAATTTCAAGTTAGAAAAACCCTATAATACTTTCAATGATCCAGGGAATCGAATCTAGGATCTTTTTATGAGCAGTCGCGCTTGCAGCCACTAAACCAACGGGACAATCTCATATATAAAAATGAATGATTGTCTGTATGTCATCGATGAACTCATAAACTACTGTACCGATTATTATGAAAATTGATATATAATATATGTATTTTTCCACGGAGAAAGTTTGTATAATATGCTCATTGATGCCACTCGCCACCTGGTGGCGCTGCAGAGTAGCAACTTCTGCCCCGT
>DWFT01000464.1:0-11821 GCA_018246795.1 Microceris patrobas patrobas
TTATTTTTAATTCTACGGTTTAAAACGTCAAAATGTATTAGAATAGAAAACATTTCTGTGCCTCGTTTGAAAATAAAATGTTCCTAATTCAAAATGTCTAGACAGAAAACAAATGGTTTAAGAATCAATGTGATACCATATTATGAAAAGATAAATGGAAATTTTCAAAGTATTCATGCTAATTTTCCATTATTTACTTACGGACGCCATATTCAAGGAAAACAACGCATATTCCATGTCTCTAATTTTTCCCGATGTTTTTCTTTTGCGTAAATCAATATAGCTTCAATTGTATTTAAATATAAAAAAATGTAGATATATAATTGTTGTTTTAATAATTTTGTTATTACGCACAATAGAAAATTAAACAATACAAAGAATAAAAACATAAATTAATCTATAAGATTCTAATAAGAATTCAGGCGTTCATCACATTTGCGTCAATTTCGTTTTCCAAAATCATAAAAAGCCATAGAAATAAAACATTTGTTTTTGGATAAATTAAACGGTATTTAATGATTTATGCCTATAGCAACAGATAGTTCTTGAACCGATTGTTAAAACGTCAAATTAAATTTTCTTGTCACAGACGAGCTTATGCCACCACGCGTCAGTTCACTGCAATGAACAATTTATTATTTATTGAACCTTGGCCCTTGTCCGATGTATCGAATAGAAATTCCTTATTGGAAGAATTTGTTCTCGTATAATCTTTGAAATTCTAAATATGGAAGATAATACATTTTATGACGAAATTAACAATAATTTAGTACCCATTGCATTATCTATCAAATCTCAATACTATACCGAACTTAATAAATAATTTCTAAATAATATTTAGGTAATGAAATAAATTATTTTCTTATTATTATGTGTAGAATATCTTCTTTACTATATCACGTTGTATCACACAATAGGTATAAAAAATCTATAAATAATTCATGGAAATCAAGTTCACTAATAGATTCGGTAAACTATTTTCATTCTAAAACCTTATTAGGCTAGGGTAATGTAACCGTTATATTTTGTTATAACATGAAACAATGCCAACCTCGAATATTCTTAACAAAATTTATTAGTAAAGTTTGTTTGTAAGTACATTCGTTCATTTATAGGTAAATAGTGTTTCAAGGCATTTAAAAAAAAATCGATTTCCGACTTTTAAAGGGTTTCTTAACATTTTCGATGTCATGGACGAATTAAAAAAAATGGAAATCTGACGGACCCTCAAATCAAGCTTGCGATTTGTGCCGAGAACTGACTTCATCTATATTTTTTGGAATTTATAATTTAGGTAAAACACGCGTTGTATACACTTAAATCCAACCATCAGTCTTTAGAAATACGTTACTGGAACTCCACTAATCGGCTCCACGCTATCCGTGCCTAGGCCAGCAACGTCCAGCTGTTTTCTTAAGGTAACCAAGACCCTCGTAACTGGGTGACCTGTGCTCCTTATCGCTATATATTTGCTCATTATTATATAGGCTATCATTCCTGACATGGGCCACTAGTACCTATGTCACAGACTATTTATGGATCTATAGCCGCCCATTTATAAAACAGCTCCAGTGGATGATTGTAGTCGAACTACAGCTTAACGTACAAAGATGATAAAGTCACTATTGACGGTCACATTTTTAACGACTTTGATGCAATACCATGGTACTTGGATTATTATTTTACTTTCGTCTATGGTCACTGAAATCTATAACCAACAAGATAATTATCCTATTTTCTATACATACCAAAATCTAGAACCGAAGGGTTTTGAAAAACTAGGCATCTGCTAGGCAAGATGCTACCGTAGCACAAATCGTCCCTTAAATCATTAAGTTAGACCCGGGCAAATGCTGGTCTGTACTAAATTAAAAAAATTAGAAACATTCTTTATTTGAAAACATTCTTTGACTAATCAATTGGAACGATCCGTTGACTAAATTGACAGCTTTTAGAATCCTTTTAAATAGACCGTCTCGGAGAGGAGAGCAGATTTTGATCAAATTTAAAATAGAACTTCAAAACATATCAATAAAGCCTATTTTTACATTTCAAATATTTTAGGGCAAGAGGCCGTTGGAGCCTCACACAGAGCAATTCAAATGTAAAAATAGACTTTATTTAAACGAACTAAAGTCCTATTTTGAATGTGATGCAAATAAGCTCTGCTCTCATAATCTATTTCAAAAAATCCTTAGGCTAAAGCTTGAATCGTGTTTTTATCAACAGCGATTTAATTCTCGTTACATTTCATATTTAATTATAATATTTAGATCTCCATTTAAAGCTCAGACAAACCGTAACTCAGACAAATTTTACGATAAAACATACAACTTTTTTAAGAGCCAAGTATTACGCTGGGCACAAAAAAAAATTAGATAAATCTGCGATTTACATTCGTATACCTGACTGTACCTAACCTTAGAGTCAACATACCTCTTAAGACCCTCATTTGATATGAATAATTGTGAGTAATTACAACAAGTTCAAGTAACAAACTTGGGTCGTTGGTGAGGACGAAACTTTCTTACGGGGATTCGGTGAATAATTGCACGGAATTTTACAAATTAAGTTTTACCAACTTCCATCAATATTCACGACTTTATACAGGTGAGGTTTTAATGGAAAATCTGTTTGAAAGGAGATCCGTGTCCAGCAGTGGAAATATAAGAGTTAATGATGATGTGTTTTACATGGACAGTCGTCTAGAAAGCTAGCGACAAGATTAATGTTCATTATACAAGTGATAGAAAATATAACGGAAAAATATTTTATAGATCTGAGATGATGTGAATTGACGATAATTGAGAACGAAATAAGACAATCAAACCTTAAATGAACGTATACAAAAAGATTGATGAATGTAGAACAAGCACATCAGATCTGTAAGGATGGAGATGTGCTCTGTCCTTTCTGTCTACTTCTTAAGAGACCTGGCGTGAAATATAATAATACTAACAATAACAATGAGCTTTAATACTTTAACAATCGGAAATAAATGTTAGGAATATTCTAAAAGGGTGAATCGTTAACCATCATCATCACCATCATCAGCTTATTCCCGTCCTCTGATGGACATAGGCCTTTTCAATAGCACGCCACTGAGCTTTATCTTCAGCTCTTCGAATCCAACCGCTGCCAGCCACTTTGCATACATCGTCACTTCACCTAGCTCATAGCTGGAGGACCTCCTGTGCTACGTTTACCAAGGCGCCGTAAAATTAATTAAATTCATTAATGAAAAGCAAAAACTCATTTATTTAACTATGATGCCCGTTATAATGTATCTCCCAAAGGATCTGCCGTCCTTTTGCTTTCAACGTCAATAGTCTCTTTCTAGAAAGTCTTTGAGTCTATGTATCTATGTATCTTCTTTCTAGTCTATTTGCGCGTTCACTTTTCAAAATTAAAATTCTGTTTGTGAAGATACCTGCTACATTTAAACGTAGTCACAGATACAGATGGAGGACATCTTGAATAATAAAAACGTAATATCACGCCTGTAATTTTCGTAGAGGTAGGCAGAGGAATGTATTACACTCCCACGTTTCACCAGTTACGTTCACATCCCATCATGAAATAGGTAGTAACCCTATACACACCGAGCACAGATACATACACTCAGCCACTACCAGAAATTACTACTAGAGCATCTTTAAAAAATCAAATAGTTCCGTACCCGGGAAACAAAGCCAGAACCTTCGATCAACAGTCGCGGTTGCAACCACTCGGTTAATAACTTGAATAATGATTAATAGCAATCGCTTGAGCGAAAAATCCTTTTCTATACTTATGTTAGATAGTTCAAGATGAAGAACCTCGTATAGATCTAAAACTACCGACTAGCGATCCCGAAAAACGTACGTGAACATGTATAATTATTCAAAGCCCGTTGATGTATTT
Organism: Microceris patrobas patrobas; assembly: GCA_018246795.1. Classification (NCBI taxonomy): domain Eukaryota; kingdom Metazoa; phylum Arthropoda; class Insecta; order Lepidoptera; family Hesperiidae; genus Microceris; species Microceris patrobas. Next base: position 3,904 of record DWFT01000464.1, read on the forward strand.
TCTACTGTCCAACCCAAACCCCATCCACTTAAGCTGTGATACAATAATGTAATACCCACCACAGTATTTCCCCGGGGGAGTAGACAGAGGAGTGTACCTATAACCCCACCATTCCACCTACTGTGAACCTTTTTATAGTAGTTATAATGGTTATACGTTATTGAGATTTGCAGGAACGTATTAGAAATATTAGAATATTGTATTGCTGGGATTAATACATCAGAGTCCAAGGTCACCCAAGCTCTATCGATTCTAAAGCTTTTAAGAAAACGAAAGCCGACTACGTCATACTGAAATATAAATGTCATCGTGACGTTAGATTTCACGCCCGTTAGATGTCCTAAGAGACGAGGCATAATTGAAATTACAAGTCGCCAGTTTTATGTCATCGTGAATCCTTGAAATACTGTTAGTTATATAAATTCACGTAATATATTTGAGACATTTTAGGTTAAAAATGATATTTAATTTAACTGAGATTGGATTCAAGACTGTGCTGACACAAATTTATTTTTTTCAATGTTAAGGCAGTACCTACCCCTTCACATAACATGTCAGTAATAATGTAAAATGGCGACTTATTATAAAAGATCTCTGCTAGCTCTATCTATTTATTTCTTAAAACTTATATTATTATATCATAAAACTTATATTATCAACAGTAAGCAGTGAGCATCAACCACTAAATATCTGTATTCTTTAAAACTTATCAAATTTCTTTTATTTTCTCTTCTACGGTCTCTTCATAAATACACTTCGGTTTCGAAGATTAAAATTAAAGTATATATCCAGCTCATAATACTATCATATACATTATGATACTGCAGCTTTTGCTATACATTTTATACTAGCAACATTTCCAATAAATTTCATTGAATTGAACTGCTCGAGTTACACTTCCCGATTGATCACTGGAGCGGACGCCCTTGTGATATTCCGGGCCCTCGCTACTAATGAGACTTACTAGTATCACATTACATGCTACTTAGACATACTTATCACTAAAAGTCAAGTATTCTGTTTAGTTGAGTGCACGGATAGTTACTTTGTTGACATCAAATAGGTCACGTTACAATATACAGTAAATGTGTAGGTATTTTTTTTCTTGACCTATTTATCATTCCACTGTTGGAACACGAATCTCCTCTCAGAATAGGAGGGTTAAGGCCATGGTCTGCCACGCTGGCGAACTGCGGGTCGGTAAACTTCACACGCCTTATGTGCTTTTTTTTGTAAATCTATGATGTATGAAATGTTTCAAATATAAGATCCTCACGATGTTTTCCTTCACCGTTAGCAAGTGATGTTCAATCTTAAAATGCACATTTTTGTAAAAAGATGCGTGCCATGTATTTTCATCCAAGACGTCCAGAACGGGAGGCTGAATTCTAAGCTAGAAGCTATCATTTTACTTTATGTCTATAAATCTCTTAATTATAAGGTCCCAAATTAATGCTTCTATCAGCCGTATTGCCTATCTACGGGTACATGCCAATTTAAGAACAAACGTGGAATTTTAAAATAAAAATAGAATCATTTTAAGGTTTTGATAATTGTAGACCCGCATATTGAAGATTCGGCTGTGAAAAATCCCAAAATAGGCAGATATCTATTTTTTTGGAGTGTACTACAGTCTTCCGTCGACTCCTTCGGGGAATACACGCGTAATGTTACGTTATTTTCATTATATTTCTTATGCACTTGGTTTTTATCTTTAAAAAGTATTATTGCTAGATCTTCATTAATTGTAAAGTTATTAAAGTTTTAAAAAAGTTCCACTCTTTGGCGATTTTTTAAGTTAAGAAAAGTATATTTTTGCCTATAATACTTTTTACTAATTTTAATATAATAAACAACGCAGACGAAATTGTGGGTGATTAACATATTAGGTACTCGTAAAATTAGGGAGCCTTCACATCAGTGAGTTAATCCTACTAAACGAAATGCCAATTAGAAATGAAAGCTATAGGTAGATGAAACAACTCAACTTGAAATATTGGCTTTACTTACCTACCCAAATTATAAAAGCTTTCGCAAATTCAACAACCAGGAACCAGGAATAATAATACTTATAAATTAATAAGTGACGTTTGCCAACATCGCCCGTTTAATGTGCCCCTGTCAAACAAGGGTTGCCATATCCAATAACAAATAAAATTTTGTACTATTCTGACAAACCTAATACAACACGAAAATACATATTATCTGAAACAATCAGTGTAACGGTCTTCATTGATGAGAAAATTTTCCAAATACTGCTATTTTTATAAATGCATATTCATCGCGTTTAAAAATGCGAATTAAGCTATATTAACCTAATCAAAATTTCGTGCCTACGGAGTGATGAACATAGAAGAAACACGGCAGATCTGTTTCTGTTAGGAAAAAGATATTTTGCTCTAGGCACTATCTGACTATCCCGTAAACGTCCTGGCGTGATGAAATAATAATATCAATCTATGAAGACAAGACAGAACGAGAAAATACAAAAAAGGGCTATTCTTAAATACCTATCCTATAATGCGTTTGTACTACACTCCTCTGCCTACCACTTCAAACATTACAGATGTGATGTTACGTTTACTTCTTGAACACTTGAGAATGAAGCATACTTGCATGATGCCATCCATTGATTTAATGAGTACCTGTCGTCCTTCATCTGGTATCAAATATTGAAGTTCAAAAGGAACAAACAAGTGCCAATTAGACATCTCTTGCCTACCGTACAAAACAATTTAATTTTAACGAAATTACTTAAACAAATCCCTTTAATTGGATCATTTTCAAAACTGCCTTAATTGTCAAATCCTCAAGCAGACAGAATATTTTTTCGTATATATATTATATTGTTGTGCCCAGATGCCTGTTTGGTCCCCAGATGTTTTTGTTTAGTTTCCAATTTAACCTCATCGTCTGTTGCCAAATTCTGGCTGTTCTTTCTGAAATCCGTTAGTATATAATAAATGAGATATATTGCTAAGGAATTTCAGTGGATATCCTTCAATCAATACACATTTTCAATAAAAGTTATGAAATATATCATTTGTCAAAAAGTTACTTTGACTGTATCGTTGGTTGATTGGTTACAAGCGCGAGTGCCGATCGAGAGGTCCTGGGTTAAAATCCCGGGTCAGGTACTATTGGATGGTTCTAACTTAGATTTTCTAGTAGAAACTTCTAGTAGTGACTCGGAGTGGGATCTGTGCCCGGTGTATGGCCTACTACCTACCTATTTCATTGTGGGACTTAAACGTAACTGGAGGCACGTAAGAGTGTACTACACGTCACTGCCTACTGTTTCGGGGATTGCAGGCATGATTTTACGTTTGTTATGTTTAATGTATTTAATTTCTAAAAAACTATCGCAATCAAAAATATTTTTAAATTACATAACGCTACAACGGCAAGTCATATTCATCACGTTTTTGTTTATTCATAAAAATACACCATCACTATCTGTTTTTCATTATTTACATTAATTTATTTTATTATTTATTTTAAAACTTAATTTATTTTATTATTTATTTATTTATTTTAAAACATTATCATTTACCTACAAAAAAACATTTTTGAAAGTATTGATCACATTCTTTATTTATCCAACACAACACACAAAAAAAAACACAAATCGCATAGTTACAATGACTCCAAACGCCGGGGCATTAACTCAACATTGGAACAGAATCCAAACTGAACTGCACCCAGCTGGAGCAGCGCCAAGACTTTACCATTAATCTAAGCGCTCGCAACTGCCATATAACTTTATGATCTTCGTGTAATAATACGTCGTTAGAGAGTGCACAAACCCAGAACAATAGACGCCTTCATTCGCTTTACTCCAATACAACCTTCTCCTCCCACCACTATCCCCCATTCATTGCTGGATATAGCAGGAAGTGACCAAGAATAACACTTCTAGTCTAAGCCTCGTTTGCCACGGTAGGCAAAAACACATTAGTAAATCAGTCATTTATGTGCCAAAATGTGTTTTATTCATTTAATCCCTGCTTTCTTTTCCAACCACAATTATGGTCCTGGGGTTTTCAGAATACCTAACACAGTCTTATAAGTTAAAGAAATGTTCTTTTTTTAAATCACACGCAATAATTGTGGTAAAGAGAAATAACGTAAAGAAAAGCGGGTATAAAAGAGTTCCATAATGATCTTTAAAGTATTCGAAGTCCGATAATAAGCACTTGAAAGGCGGTCTAAAGCATAAACCATTTTTATTCTAAGAGGAAACGAGAAAAACCACCATTTTTATTCTAAGTATCCAATGTGGAACTATGAATAGACTGAGCAAAAATTTTATGAAAATTCTAGAACTATGTAACAAATATTGTATTCTAGACCACTATGACCATCACAATTTTTTCATTTTACAATGTTAATGTAATGCTACGTCAAAATTTTGCATAACTTGTTAGATGGAATATACATATATGGCTTATTCATGTATATGTAATATGGCAACTGTATTACCTATGTTCATGCAAACAAAATTTTCGATGTCAATTTGATTAAACGAGGTACAGAAATGAGTATTAAATACAATTAAAGATATTTAAATAAACAGTTAAACTTACAGTTAACTTAAAATCAAATCAATGACCGTCCATTTACTTGAAGCAAACTCAAACATAAGTCATGCGTAAACCGACAATGGGTTCGAGTGTCCTGACTGTGTCCACGTGACCCGTGTTATGACGTGTTCTGTGACCGACCGGCGCTCGTGATCATGGAGGGGGGAGGTACCACAACGGCCACCGAGGCCTATCAATATGTGGGTCCTTTCCGATTGGAGAAAACGCTGGGGAAAGGCCAAACAGGTGAGATTTTTCGTATCAACCCTTTTACATTATTTTTTTGTAGGTGTACCAACGGCCATAGACACCAGAGACATCTGAATATATTTTAGAGTTATTTTGTAGATAAATTGTCTCGGTGCGTACCTGCTCTCGAAGATGAAGTTGAAACTTTGATGGAAACTTACATATGTTTGCAATTTTGTCCTATATTTGGGTACCCAGATGTTCCAACAGCAAAAAAAAATAACTGGCAAAAACAGGAAACATTTTGAATTCGGATTAATAAGATTTCGCTACATAATCGTCTGCTTCGTGAGGTGTATGGAGGATACTTTAACAAAAGCTTTTACATGTTTATTAGTATTACTTAAGATTGTCTTTATCTGAGCAATTGCCAGTTAATTTGACTCCATGGAACCAAGTTTTGTTTTTAAGGCTTCGTTTTGTTGGCGCGTTGCGCCGGCTTGCCACTTTTCGTTCTCTTGTGGGGCCTAGGAACGCAAATCTAATTTAAGAGTGATGTTAGTCGATTTATATTTTATAAGCAAAGCTTTATATTCTCATCAATGCAATACATCTTTTCTATATAAATAAAATGACACAAATCTGCCGTTGTGCGTTACGGATTTACAGCATACATTTCAAATAAGTCCCCTTAATTTTATTACTTAGACCCTAGGTCCTTACCTAAAAATACGTCAATGTTGCAATATCTTCATTTATACCGAGGTTAATAAAAGTTAAGAAACCAGCTATTTTTCTAACCTATTTTTTTCTAAGTACCTACGTGTCAATCGCGGTCAACCATACCTTGATTGTTCGCTACTTGCCCAGATCATGTATATATTTTAGCTACAACCAATGAAACGAATAATATTGTATACAAATAAATTTTGTAAGCAAAGCATATTTTTACTTCTGATATTTTTTCCTTTGTACATAAAATATAGTGTCAATATAGGTAATACTCAACGCAGGCAAAGTCGCGGATATCAACCAGTTAAGAAAAAGTAAATAGAACAATGATATTTTTAAAAAGTATTCCTTTTTAAAATTCCAAATCGAATAACGAAAATGGCCAGACACGAAATGAATAAAATAAATGTGTGATCGAGGAGGTAAGAAAAAATTATCTAATACCATTTCGCAATGTTATGAAAAGGGATGAAAATCATGTGATAAAAATGGGAACATAAATGTAGATGGATGCAAAAGAGAGAGGGCATGGTGGAATTGCGTATAAAATGACATGAATAAGAAGCAAGATCGGATGAAGACTAATAGAGAGGAACGGTAGAGAAATATTGCGTCGACCCCAAACCATTAGGGAAACAGTGCCGAAAATATGTCTCTTATTTTCTTTACAACGAAAAAGAATTCGGAATTACCAGTTAATCAAAATTGATTTAATACGATTATGAATATATGTGCTTGCAATCCCTAATCCGCTGCTCAGTGTAAGGATAATGGACAAAAACAGCTCCGAGGAGCCCTATGTCCAGTAATGGACTGAGAAAGACTGAGGATCATGATGAATATACATATATTTATAACAGCTTAACTCACGTGCTTTTTCCAAAATAGCCCGATTATTTTCCGACCTGTACGAGGCCCTTCCTCATGGGCTCCCGTGTTTGCAGCGAGATTGCGACGCAGACTCGTAGGAAGGACTTGTGACGAAGGATCTCGGAGAAGTCCGAAACTAGTCGGGCTATCCCGAAAACCGCACGTGATTTAAGTCGTTACATTTATAATCATGTGTATAAATTCTCACGGTACATTTAATAGTAGAATATATATTTAATGGAAAAACATATATTCAATGAAATTTTCCATTTTGTCTTTAAATACAAATGTAAAAGAGAAAACAGTTCAGTACCTACATTATGCGCCCGTTTATTTTTTTATTTTGTTACTGGTACTCGATTTTTTTTTGTGTTTATAACTATATAAAATGTATGATCTCCGATAAACAATGAACGAATGCTCAAGAGAAGAAAAGTGTTTAAAAGCTGATATTGTGCATAACTATTGTGCATAATTATTTTTCAATCCTGAAAAAAGAAATGAAACATTCAACAATCCGTGCAATATATTTTCATTGAGTTTTCAATAGTTATTTAGTTTTTAATTTCAATCAGTAGGCAAACATTAATAGTATTTACTGAACATAATTTAAATATTAAGGATTAATCACGATGAATACGACATTGGAGCGCAAGCCGCAACATGAATACAAATGGCGAAACGTCAGAATTTGACGTTAGCGCTGCAGAGTTCTAATTAAGTAATTACTCAAAAATTTCGAGAGAGCGCTCGACATTTTAAACGACCGTGTGATTAAAAATATATTTTCTACATTTCCCACGTGCGCAAAATAGCTGAGCGACGCATGGCGATTCAATGCGGCGATTCAATCAGAAATTAGGCACGGCACGTTAAAAAAATCTTTACCCCGGAAGGAACGTGGCGTGAAGATATGTTTTCTTCGGTTTTATTTATCTATTTTTTTTATTTATTTATTTATCGGTTTTATTTATATGTTTCTTCGCTTTTATTGAAGTTTTGGTATATTGTTGCTATTAAATGCAGCATTCATTCATTCAGCATTCAGCATCCAGCATTATAGACTGTATTCAATCTATATAAGGACAATGTTAATTGAAAAACCTTTAATTTATTTATGAAATGATATACTCATACTATAGGTGTAATGTTACATTCAGAAAATTTCTTTGCTGAACGAATTCCCGAGTCGAATCACGAAAATATCAAGTACAAGGTGACACTGAGCATTAAAATACAACGCAAATCATCAACAACCATTTACAAGTGGAAACATGTGAGCGAATGAACGAATGCAGCCAGCTAACCTCAAATTGTCAAGATATATACCTACATAAATGATTAACATGTATTTCACATATAATGATGACGTATATGACAGTTTTTTGTTACATAAAATATATAAAAAAAAGACGTGCGGCAATCGGGGACTGCCGCGGTAAAGCTATTGCATAGCATTTTTAACCCAAGTTATCGACATAGCCCAAAGGATTAGCAAGCTGAAGTGGCAGTGGGCTGGTCACATCTGTCGCAGAACCGATAGC
>DWFT01000465.1:0-11816 GCA_018246795.1 Microceris patrobas patrobas
CGTCCTACGCTACGTTTGCCAAGTCGCGGTCTCCACTCCAGAACACGTCTGCTCCAGCGGCTATCGGTTCTGCGACATATGTGACCAGCCCAGTGCCACGTTGTACATATATAATTTTAATATAAAAATTTGTTTGAGTTTATGGTTGGAAATTTACCTTACCATTTTTTTAAACAGCTTTCGGTAATATTGTTTTCTACGCGTATAATATCGTAATCCAAATACACTATAATTATATAACTGATTGTTACAGCCTCTTTAATGCATATTTAATAGTTCTTTACTACCATTTTTTGTCTTTACCTTATTTCAGCCCAAAGAGCAAGTATCACACAGTCCAAAGTTTAAGGATAATACAGTTCAAAGTTATGTTTTATACAGTCCAAAGGTTAAATGTTATACTTTCCAAAGATTAACTTTGATATAGACCAAAGTTTAAGGTTATTACGGTCCAAAGACTAAGTTTAATACAATCCAAAGTAAAGAGTATTATTAGCGCTCATTACTGACCAGTTCAAAATATTTGCTAGTTAAATAGGATTATTTCGTTCATTCAAGCTAATTTTAGGTAATTAAGTAGTAATCATAATGTATCATTAATTTCAGTAATTTTTAATTATATAATTGTATTTAATGTGTTCTTATGATATTTTCAGTTAATAAGTTTCGCTTGTTTTTTATCTTTCTTTGTCAACGCTAATTACAGGTAAAAGAACATCAAAACAAAGAAAACAAATAAAATACTAAAAATAAACTTAATTTAATCATGTTGGAATAACGTATTTCTAGGAAACAAGGCTTTAGATAAATGTTATCTGTCTATATAGTTAGAAAAATTTATTGATAGTAAATTATATAGAATCATAAGAACAAAAAAAATATTATTTATAATTTAAAGCCTATTTCACAATTGCTGCATCTCCACATGCTGGAGCGTGTCCAATCCAATCAGTTTCATGGTTTTCCATAAAGTCTACAAACGTAGATATCTTCATCAGTTCATTCAGTTAAAATTACTTACTCATCTTCATGGTTTTTAGCTTATTGCTATATTTACAAATTTCAATATAATGTTCATTTAGAAATGCTTTCGAATTCGTCAAACTAATTAATGTATTGAAAATAAATTATTAAATACCTTTGTCATTATATTTCACTATGAATATCCGCACAGAATAGATAAATGAATATAATTTCACATAACAAACCGAATATCACCGAAATTCTGAATATCTGTTGGAATACAAGTCACTTTGCACGAAAAACAAAAACGAAAATTTCGAACGTTGATTTAAAATTGAAGTTTCTGGCGCATGGATTCGGGCGCGCATTTCGCCGGCTATAGACAAGCTCCCGCTTTCAACGGAAAACTAGCACTGGCGCGATTTCAAAAGTATTTACCGTAAGGAAATCGTTACCATCCAGGCGATGAATTACACCGGACGATTTTGTTTAGGCAAGCAATATTTCCATTTTGTAACATTTGCACGCGATAACAATGAAAATGAGAAGGATCATGATACAACTTTTACAGATTATTATTCTGTGCGACGGTGAAATATTTTATCGCAGATTATGGCTGAATATTAGACGCACAATTAATTCGAAATTCAAATCTTGTACAAGATACGGTTTAAGAGGACATTACAATTGAAAATTTAAAAAGCATTTTATAAAGCAACATATACCTACTAGTTGATATAATATTTTTTATAATAAAGTAATACACGTAATATAGTATCACATTTAAATTATAATATTTTCTTTATTTTGCTTCAATATATCATAAATCGCACTCCATAAAATAGATTATTTGAATATCATCGATTTCATACACATGTACATAATTATATGTCTATCTTCTACATCCTGGATTGCAGTTCTTCATTGAAAACCTCCTAACTTTACCTACAACATCTCAATTGACCATTATAGTATTACAAATTTGGTCTGAGAAATATTTTATTGACATCACCCAACGACGCGTTGAGTATTATTAAGAAAGGATACTAACATAAAAAATTAAGTGACTTAGCTAGTGTTGTTTTAGATTATAGGCGTAATGTTACTTTTTTCTGTTCTTAGATAAATGAATATATTTATGGTACTTACCCAAACATGATTAGGTATTGTAGAAAATATTAATAATAATGTATATATCACTGTACCGCCTCGGTCTGCGGTGTTCCGGTATATTGCTACAGTTCTTGATAGTTATTAAAATCACACAATAATATTTACCTTAATATTGTGTTTCCTCAGATTGGCATAATGAACGATTTTACTTTACAACCCATTGTGCGTTATCGTGAGCGTAAAATTGATCGATCACAATACACTACGCTCATTGTGGCTGGCAGATAGACAGTTTGTAATAAACTCGAATAAATACTAAATATAAACTAATAATATATTGCATGTACCATAACATATGTAAAACATGTACCATTGATCATAAACAATAGACTTTTTCATAAACTATGTACTGACGTAACTCACGTATTTTTTTTAATTTAATCATGAGCACAGATATGAAATGTTTATTAATAAATAGATTTTTGTAACTTTTTGGGTAGTTTTACTCTACTTAGACCATTGAAATGAAAATAGTTGAATTAAATGTTTTTTATACAAGTATACGATATTCCCGGCTGTGAGAAATAAAGAGTGAGGTATAAAGACCTTCATTTTAATAAAAACAAACGCTTTTCAATAGAAACAAGTAAATTCCGAAATAAGTCAAAACTTATAATATTGCATTGCCTTTTTGATTACAAAATTACCTACATATTGTAATCAAAAGGCTTTCCATTTAGATTTAAAATAAAAAGTGAATATAAAGTTAATTTGAAACAATTAATCTTTTCTAAGTTAAAAAAATACGAGCGTAATAAACACATTTATTGTAGCCACAGAAACGAGAAAAAATATTTTAAAATTTAAAATTGTCGTTATAATTTAAAATAATAATTATAAAGTTTGATATACTAATATTAAAGCGAAGCCTCGAAATTTTTTTACATTTTTATACACAATACGTTTATACAACTGGACTTAATAACCAAGAGCTGGGCTAAATGACTAAGTGCGGGTTTGCAGACTTCACACACCTTAAAGGACATTATGAAAGACTCCACGGTGTGCAGGTAGGATTTGTGTAAAGCTGTATATACAAAATATATATACAACAATTCCTGCTACGCATATCGATTGATCACGCAAATTAATAATATATACGGTTCGGTTAAATTGCAAATTTTTATTATTTATACAGTACATACCAATTTGATGAGTGAAGTTATATTTTATCGCTGTACTAATATTGCAAACTGCAGTGTATTTTAAGTGACACACTGTGAGGAAACCAGCACACTACAGTACTCCATGTTTTTAAAGGTTTGTGACGTCTGTCAACATGCAACAGCTAGCGTGGCAGACTATGTACCTACTCGTACATCCCAAACGTGCGTGCGTGCCCTCAACCCTTCTGATTCTGAGAAAATTCCGTCCTGCTTTGGAATGAGAAAAGATTTGATTTAGTCGAAGATAAATGTACCTATTTCTAGAGTTGTAACTTTAACCGTAATTAAATAGAAAATTTTCTTAGATACAAAAATATATGTTATGAGAAACGTATACATTTATAGATATTGATGTATGTTATTCATGATGCACATTCGATTTTTTTACCCTATGTTGAGTGCCACTGTTGGACTTTCTTCCATAGCACTTTCTACCATCACTACAAGTCTTTACATAACAGAAGCCAGTTCTTTGAAACCAATCGATTACTAGAATTCTTATTATACAGGGTTTGTTATCCCAAAAAAAAACAAGATGCAATCTAGTAATAAGAGGCCATTTGAGTCCATAGATATCTGCCTCTAGTTTCAAATAGGCTCGAAGGTCGAAAGCTTGCCTCAAATCAGATGACGCGTTGCTATCCTTTAGTACTAAGTCTTACAACTCAATACCTAAATGGAGACTCAAGAGCTCAATTACTACATACGATGAACCTAGGTTGCTACCGATTTCTGCCTATTTCTAGCCAGGTAGAAACTTTTGGACTGGACTCCTTTTCCGGACTGAGGTTTCTACTTCTTTAACAGACTTTCTACCAGAGCTGTCAAAAGGACTTTTTTTAAATATTTACATTAAGCCATTTTCTATGTGTTATAATTTTTTCAATTAATGTTATGAATTTACACACTTGAGCCCATTGATTTAAATAAATTATGCATATATTCTACGTAAAGCTAAACTTAAAACGTACCTATATGGCAATAATCAATTATCCAAACCTACTATTTTTATAATGATAACCCAGAGTATGTGACACAAAATTAGTATCAAATTTGTACTAGAACTGACAGAACACAAGACATACTTTGAATCATTAACAATGTTACGAAGGAACTACGCAGTAATTGTAGAAGAAAAAAATTAAATAAACAGTTAGATGTATTTTTGATTGTATGAGAGGATGTTACGTTATCTAAGTATACAATGATTCATGATAATAATTTTAATTCCTAAAAATCACGCCAAACTCTTAATAGATTTTGTTAACACGCACTCACGCCGCGATTGATTGATTTCAGTGGAAAATCGCTGTTTGTCGTTATAAAGGAAACTCCCAATGATGTAACGCTTAGACAATACAAATTAAGAAATATGATTTTTGTCGTCGCGGAAAAATTGAGTGGGTTAGGCAGTTACGGCAATGTTTCATTATCATCTATATTGCCCGGTATAAAATGCCTGTCGCATTAAGTCCGCCCTTAGTTAATAGCGATAAAGAAAAAACGAAACATCACGCGTGTACTCTCCGAAGCGGTAGGTAGAGGAGTATAGTACAGTCCCACGTTTCAACAGTTAAGTTTACGTTCCACTAAGGTGGTGAGTATATAATAATAATAATAATAATAGACCCATTATAATTCCACTGTTGGAATATGGGTCTCCTCTCACATTGAGAGGTTTAGTGTGCGGGTTGAGTGTGCGGGTGTGTATATTGCTATACATTAAAGAATAAACAAAAATTAAATGCTTAATTATTCAATATGATTGGCCCTTTGTTGCGGTAATTAGTGAACGTGACTGTTGCGCCGGGGGTGGGAGGTTCGATTCCCACTCAAATATTTGTTTGATTAACCCAAGTATCTGTTTTATGTTTGAGAGAAAACTATGTAAGTATCATATTTTTATGTATTTATCATACATTTAGAATATGTATTTGTAAAATGTACTTTCTCAGCTGTCTGGGTACCATAACATAAGCTCTCATGATGGCTACTCTGGGATCAGACTACCGTGTGAAGAGATATCACAAGATATTATTATTATTTACGTTAATGAGTAATAATACAGATACTTGTCAGTCGATTCTCCCTACTTATTCCTTAAAGGAACTGAGTTTACACCATAATAATAAAAGTTACAGTGTACAAGTAGATCTGTATAAACGAATAATCTTTATTAGAATCCACATCCCCAATGGCTACAACCCTTTTCATTTTGAGATGAGACTTGTATCTACCAACGAAACGATAAAATGATCGTTCATTTAATATAGACCAGTAATTAGCTGCTATACATAAATATTAAAACATAATAATGATAATATAAAATCAGGTCAGCTGTATACCTAGTTCTAGCCGTAGTGTGCTTCTATTTGAACGGTATAAACAGTTAATGCACTAGGATATGAAAAAGTCCTACATATTCTTTTAATAGGATAGCAGTTCAGATTTCACATAAATATTATCTGTCTTATATTATTATATAGGTATTCAAGGCCCCAAATATCAGTATGGGCATTCCCCAGTTTTATCTTAAAGGCAAATTTATTACTTATTATGATCCACCAATTTATCGTTGGACTGTTGGACACGTGTCTCGTCTCAATGATGAGGTCTAAGGGCATAATTTGCCAAGCTGCCCAAGTGCAGATTGGCAAGCTAATTGTAGTATTAAATAATAATAATCTCCTACCTCGTTGGTCGAGTGCTTGCAAGTATGACTACTGATCGAGAGATCCTAGATTCGATTCCCAGATCGATTACTATTAGGTTTTTGTAACTGCAAAATCTTTGTAGCGGTTTAGATTCTGTATTTCTGTCCGGTGTCTGATAATGGAGTCACCTCCTATTCCATAGTGGGACGTAAATAGAACTGGTGAAACGTGGAAGTGCACTACACGCCTCTGCTTAGCTCTTTGGGAATTCCAGGCGTGGTGTTACGTACTTAATAATAATCTAGGAAACTGTACTACGATAACGAATTCGATAAAAACCAGTATGTCTGTACGTGCAGCGGCTTTTACGTAAACATGATATGAATCTTTAATGATCTGTTATAGTATAGAGTAGGAAACACGGCTAAGGGATTTTCCCTCGTATTCCCAACGTACCCACAACCCAACCGTACTATTCTTCAATCGTATCGACTTTCCTTGTACTGACACACCCGTATTATCGTTCATGTATTGACTTTTTGTAAAAATCTTCTCCTTAGGAGAAGATAGCAGCGAACAACTAGGCAACAGTCACATGTAACTGATTTAACCAATGACATTACGCACATACATAAATAGTATACGACTGCAATCCCCGACGGTAGGCAGAGGAGTGTAATACACTTCCACTTTTCACATGACATTATTACATCTCACCATGGAATACGTGGTGAGCATATTGCCATACACCCAACACATATCGAAATTCCGAGCCACTACTAAAAACTTTAAGTAGAAAATCTAAGTGACAAAAATCCAATATTCCTGGACACGGGAAATTGAATCCAGGACTTCTCGATCACAAGTCCCGCTCGCGACCTCTCGACCAACGAATCAGTCAACATTAGAATATTAAACAGTATAACAAACATACCGTATAAATTATTATGGCTATTATGAGGCGACACAAAGCGACGGCGGTATCTAACAGTAGAATAACTAAGGCGTTAATTAGAAGAATAACTCTTAAAATACAAATGTACAAGGGAATCAAAAGTAAATGTTAGTAATGCAATAAAATAGCAAGAAAAAAAACGTAACTTCACGCCTGTAACCCCCGAAGAGGTAGGCAGAGGTATGCAGAGGTATGCAGAACACTCCCACGTTTCACCGGTTACGTTTACGTCCCACTATGGAATAGGTGATGAGCCTATGGCCATGCATCGGGCACATATCCAGACTTCGAACCACTACTAGAAAATCTAAAATAGTAAATTTTGTAGTGTTCGACCCGGGAATCGAACCGGGGACCTCCCGATCGACAGTTGCACTTGCAACCAACACGACCAACGAGGCAGTCATAAAACAGCAAGATATTCGAATAAGCACTGTTTTCCTCCACTGCAATTCCTGACATTATTCTTAACTACTATATAATAGACGTTTCGGTTTTGGTTTCAGTATCCCCGCACACTAGAAGAGGCACCAAAAGTTACGGTTTAGATTTCGGACGTTCACTATTCTTCAATTTAACTTAACAATTTTACTTACCTAGGCACTAATTTTACTTACCTAATTTTACTTGCCATAGGCACCTTAGAAATAAACTTCCGTCGTTTTTATTCAAAGCAATTTATTAAACACGTTTTGATCGTCAATATGTAATATACGCAATACTTTTTTTAACTTACCTACTTAAAGATGTTAGTAAATTTTTAAACCATACCTATATTTCCTCTATTATCTCTGTATAAATGCATATATTTCAATATCATCTACAATTAGTAATTAAATTTATATAACAAGCTATGGTAAAACCTTTAATTCCGTCAATCGTGACTATTCTTCAACGTGACCAATTCAGATTATATCACAACGTGCGTGATAAATGTGTTAGTACAGACGGTAATGTGTAGTATTGTTACTTACAGCGAGTCAAATTGTGCACTGATTCTATTCACTCTTATAATAAAACAACAAAGATTTCCTATTACAAATGATTAGGACAATTACTTAATAATATACACTGTCATTTAATGAAGAGGGTATTTCATTGTCTATTCAATCACTTACTGTTATTAGCCCCATCTATTAGTCGGAGCACAAAGTTAATTAGTGTTCGGTTAATTAGTTCCAGGAATGAATTTGCAATGTATTTAACTAAGTTTCTACGATTCTGCAGTGATTAGATTACCTATTAGTACCTACAGCTCGACTTTTAAAATTCTATTATTGATTTTTTTTTCAATATTTATTAAATGACTATATTTTTAAATTAAAATATTTGCTATCTCAACTTCATTTTTAATTTCTTCTTTTAAAACTTTTTACCCTAACATCTGTTCTCCTTGTCCTCAGTGTAACTTAGGATAAGACTTCATATTATGATCATCATAACTCCTATTATCGTTATTAGCTAGCTATGAAAGTTAGGGGCAAATAAATCTTAGTTTTATTAATCCACTTTGTAGGATTATCTGTAACCTATAAATTTAATATTGTACAATAATTAGGCTTCAGGCATACAATTACATTTGTATATACACATTCATTTGTATGCTGTCATAATCAGATTATAATCATAATCATGATATCCATGTGTAATGTGAAATAAGGCCGAATTAATAATTTAGTTAACAGCCGAGTACATATGACGACTTTAATAAATATACAAGACCGGAAGTAGGTCTGCCAGGATCGTAAATACTGGAAACCCTTGTTCTCTGCTTACGTCTACAGAAATAAGCGTGACAATATGTATCTATGTATGATCTAAACATACATAGTACATACCATATATGTGTGAGTAACAAATCGTGTGATTATATTACAGTAGGTATAATTATGTAACATGGATGTCAATTAAACCGATGGTCTCATCGATCCATTACTTACCAGTTCGTGAATTGTAATATAACAGCTTATTTGTGTACACCCCACTAATAACGGGTACACCATCGTACTCGTATAAGTGTAATGGTATTCATAACAACGCGCCTGTAACCCCACGAAGCGATAGGCAGAGTGTTGTGAGTGTGCATGAGTATATTCCCATGTTTCATTAGTCGTTCAGTTTCATTATTCGTTTACCTATTACCATACACCAACCATAAACCCAGCTATTAATGTGAAGTTTAAGTTAGGAAATCCAAACTTTTTTCGACCCGGCAATCAAAACTAAGACCTCTCGATTGGCAGTCGCGCTTGCGACCATTTGATCAACGAATTTAAGTATACCTAATGGTATATTTGCCGTAAAATTTGTAATAGTTACTCACACACTCTTAATTATTTTTATTATATCAGAACGCCATGTTCCTTACGTGATAAGCAGAGAGCACCGACTGCTAATATCTCCATCCTTACAGACCTGAAGTGCTTCTTCCACATTCATCGCTCTCTTCATACAAGCACGCCATTTTCAAACACTCCTAACTCTTCTAACCCCTTCTAACTGTTCTATTTTATTAGCACAGATGACACACTTGATATACATATGTCCATTTATTGTTAAAAATAAACTGTAACAATTGATGAAAAGAACATCCAACATAAAATACAATATTAAATAGTTTTTTTCGGATCTATGACAATGCCTACATCAAACATAAACATGGCATTTCGTTGTATTGAACATAAAAGTCCTAGTTTAAAGTAGGAGTGCGCTGTGCGCATGCCTGAATGTTAAAGGTCAGCAGAGGTAGGTATGCAGGGACATCGCTAATTGCATCTGTAACGACGCAGTGGTTCAAAATACTACTAGACTACTAAATTGATAGACGTTATAAGTCTGTTTAAGTTTACTTTTTAGTAAAGGAATTGATTTGAAGGGGTAATGAGTTGAGCTAATGTAAAATGTAACTGGAATCAGCCATTTCGTGATTATCATTGAGTGAAAATTATATTTGTAAGTGTATTCTGCCTGTCCACATTTTGTCGACCCAAAAGTTACGTTTATGTCCCGCCATTGAATAAATTGTAAGCGTGGTGTTATACAAAAGCCACAAGTCCAAAGTCCAAGCTAAGGTTGGAAACATGAAGTATACCTGATCAATAAGACTATACCTGATCTGGAGCTCGAAACTAACACCTCTGGATCAGTAGACTCGCCAGCAACTACTAAATCAAGTTGGCAGTCAATATAAAATCTAAATATAAATAAAAATATATGTTGGTTAGAATTTTTGATAACATATGAGAAGGTTGCACATAATACTGTTTATTTTCCTTCTAACTACTGCTGGTTATGTAACTTTGATTTATTATACGTGACTATTATGATTTGTATTATTATAAAAGAGATCGACGCTTGATATAAATAATTATACGGTAGAAACAACTACAATAATGTACGAACTGAATATGTACGTATATAAATTATCTTCTTCATGGTCACTAATTATCATTCCGCTGTTGGACACGGGTCTCCCCTCAGAATGACAGGGTTAAGGCCATAGTCCACACGGCTATACTTCACAAATCATTTTACCTTTCTTCTTGTACCTCTGTGACAAAAAACTGGTCAAGTTAGTACTTATTGCAGGAATTTAGCAGTAATAATTATTCCAACAGTGGAATGATAAATAGGTCGATTATTATTTATATATTTTTATAAAGAAGTAAATATAATAATTTTAAAGACAGTTCATTGAACTGTAACAGTATACAACGTTACAGTTGAGTTTACTTAACTAGATTTTTATAAAATATATTATTTTTATATCGCCATAAGAGGCAGCTTATGGACTAGACAGACATCTCTATCCTTACAGAGCTGGCGTGCCTTTTCTATACCCAACAACGCTCTTAATACACGCACGCCGATTGCGGAGACCATATCATAAATTTAGAACTTATATACAAACATATTCTATGTAAATTAATGTTTTTGATAGAAAGATTTTTGAGAATTATATACACTACTTAAATCAATTTAAAATTACATACTTAATCAACAAACCTTTGATTAGTTTTTTTCTACTAATGCCTAATTTGATTGAGTTATTTGTAGACTGCAACCATGGTCATCTACAATCTAAGTCGTCCATTTACGTTAAAGTTTAAAATACTAACTTATTATAAAATTTTGTTCCGTAGAAAATGTGAAATAAGAAAATATATTACAAAATGTTTTGAAAATTAAAACGAAAGTACTGGCAACAATATTTTTGTATTGCAATAAAAATAAACCAAAGGGATAATCGCCAGCTGTTCAATTCAATTATCTGTGATCTTAACAAGTCTGTAATCTCCCATTTAAATTAATTATCTTACAAATAGCTTCCTAATTTATTTATTTTTTTTAATTATGACGTTCAGAAATTGCGATATGTCATTACACACTACGCGTTTTGATAATTTATATGAAATTTATTTATAGCTATAATTGTACTTACTTTTAGAATTGCGTAGAATTCGGCAAATGTAACGCACAAAGCATCTTAATATTGAAAACTGATTACTGGATAATTAATAAGTATTTCTCATAATCACAATGATCTTCACTTTAGTCACTGGTGTAAATTTATTTTCCGGAAGTCAACTGAGAATATATTGAATGTATCGAATATTTTCGTGCCGAGTGTTCAGTCGGAATTGGCGCGTGCTACTGTGCCGCAACGGGTGTAAGTCTGGTTTGTGTTAACCTTTACTTTCAATAGGGCTGCTGCAGGAAACACATCGCTAAGTAGGCCTTCGTTAGATACTTCCGTTGTCACCGCGTTTTATGTGAATGTCAAGATTTTTTGCAAGCTTTCCGTATTCTAATCATTTCTAGATCTTTCATAGAGGCTAACGTAACTTCACGCCTGTAATCCCCGAAGAGGTAGGCAGAGGAATGCAGAACACTCCCACGTTTCAC
>DWFT01000466.1:0-11816 GCA_018246795.1 Microceris patrobas patrobas
CAATTCCTATTGAAATCTGCATTGACAGTTGATAATTATACTTCTACAATATGTTTAGCATTTTAAAGAATAACAAAACTAGCCAGTGACATCATTCGGCCAAAGTCTACTTGCACAAGCATAAAACTAAAAAATAACGAAGACAATCAATTTAAATCAACACTTATGATTTTGATTAACATAATAAATATTTATAGATAAACACGTTCAACGCCAGACTCACTGCGCGATTTTGTAAATGTTATAGGACGCTAGCAACACCGAGGATATGTTATGTTTACGGAAGTGTTTTTAATGACTGAATATTAAAAAAAAAAACAAAATCGTCATTCTCTGCTCAGTGTAGACAAAATAGACAATAAATAAAAAAAGTAACCGATTACCAGGTGGACTAGATGTTAAAATCGTTAGGTATTTTTAAAATATAATTAGGCGTATATTAAATATCTATATGATTGTAAAAGTGCAAGTAACTCGTATTGTTGCTACGTCTCAATAGATCTGAATCGATTTCCATGGAATTTAGTATAGTGCCGCTTGTTTCTATACTATTGGTCTCATTTTAAACTTGTCTTACAGCTCGAGTGATTAGTGAATCTGACTGCTCAGCTGAAGTGCAGGTTCGATTCCCACCCAGGACAAATATTTGTGATGAGCACAAATATTTGTTTTATGTCCATGTATACATAATTATGTGAATGTATTTAAAAATTTTCACACATAACTATGCACGTGTGTCTCTGTTTAGTGTGGGATACAACCATTGTATGAGATTCGCGCAAAACATTATATTAATTATGCAATATATATGCTTGAAAATTTTTAGCCTTTAGCCTAGCCATTACTGCCTCTTTGGTAGTGTTGGTTGCAAGTGCGACTGCCGATCGGGAGGTCCCGGGTTCGATTCCCGGGTCGAACACTAAAAAATTTTCTTATTTAGATTTTCTAGTAGTGGTTCGGAGTCTGGATATGTACCCGATGCATGGCAATAGGCTCACCACCTATTCCATAGTGGGACGCAAACGTAACTGGTGAATCGTGGGAGTGCTCTGCATTCCTCTGCCTACCTCTTCGGGGATTACAGGCGTGAAGTTACGTTAAAACAAAAACAAAAAAAATATTTTTGCTTCCATACAAAATATCTGTCAATCTCTTCGAGAATAAACGACTTACAAAATGTTACAAAACAACGTTAACGTTATAACCTTAACGTTCATAAAATCGATCACTATAAACCTATCCCTTTGATAAAGACGCAAGATGTTTACAATGTATTTATTACGAATATTTGCTTCGAATTAGTCCGTACAGAAACAAAGTGCTCCGTGTATAAGAATAACATAAGGCGAATGATGCCGACATCGACGCTTTTTTTAGCATTTCAATACGAACTGGTCAACAAATGTAACGCGTATATTTTCACTGCGCGTGTTTATTGCAAGAGCTCAGCCCGATCTCCCGCGCTTGGTTTCGAGAAATATTTGTAATGTTCAATTTTCTTTGTTCGAAAAACATAAACACGTATTTAGATACCATTATTTCATTACATTAGACAGACTAACAGCAAGCTGGACGACCAATTTTACATGTTAACAAAATGACAATAAACATATTTTTTAATTAATAGACTTTATAGCACGCAAACAGTGTGGTGCACACTAGCCCATCATATAATAAAGAACACCCACACTACAACATGTTATATTTATTCTAAAAATAAATCGCATCTCTTCTATATCGAAGGCTTAATATATTAGTGTGTCTGCACTAATATATTAAGCCATAAAATAATAAATCCATGTGTGTTATGATGCAGCAATGTTATCGTGTGATTATTTATGCGAGCGAAAACGTCATGTTCAATACAGGGAATAAATATACTCCTACAGTTTCCTATGCTAGCAACGGAATAAAATTAATTCGTTTGTATTTAAAAGACGGAACAATCGACAGAACTCCGACAGGCAACTGTCGTTGTCCGAATACACCGCCCATGTCTGTTACATTATATGCATTTGCAGTTAGCAACAATGCGAACTTCCAACAAAGTTCCCTATAATATAGTTGCAGTATTAACGATCACGGTTAAAGACGTCACAGACGGATTTGTCGTATATATTATTATTATGCCATAATGTAGTTACTCGTATATTGTGGCACACTACCACAAGTGGTAGCTACCTATAATGATATGTTTGCGTTCATTTTCTGTGCAATAATATGTATGGCTATACCGTGATGTGTTACTATACGTATTTAAATGTTTTGAAGGTATAATAAGCGGATTTATAATATAATATATTATCGTATGTCTTGCTGTAATGTATGTTATAGCACCGTCTGCGACGGCCTTAACTGTTTGTTTGTGACAGAAACTAATGTAACGCTATAAACGCGGCTGGACGGCTAGAGATTGCGCCCTGCACAAGTGGTCCCCTTGTACAAAATTTAAAATAATTTACATGTTTTTCACTTCACCCACATTCCGTAATAATTCTAGATGAGGGAACTAGGCAACGGGCCGTTTGTCGTCACTGCCTCCGCTAGTTACACTGACACATTTATTTTAATTGCTTGAAATATCCCGAATTTTTGTTCTTAACATTTCTAGTTCACTGTTTTTATTATGGTTTTCCATTAGTTTTTACTTGGAATTAGTTCCACTTAAATAAATCAGATCGACAATAAGTACGTTAATCTCAGTACATTCAGTCGCGTGCATCACAACCGCACAGACTTCTTAGCCCGAATACTTTTTAATACTTTCTAAGTAGTCAACTATTTAAGACTAAGACTGCCTGATGAAATAATGAGGAAGCATGTATATACAGCCACTGTCGATGGGCGCAGGTACCGAGGAAGACCGAGATTTACCTATCTCGACCGAATAGGTCGAGTTCTGAGTGATGGAAGTTAAAGCTCTCCGAAGCCGGTGCGGAATGTATGAAAAAAATGATAAATGAGGAAGAAGCACGGTAGGTCTGTGAGGATTTGGCACTCCGTGCACACTGCTACCCCGTGAGGGACGGCTTGAAGATATATATTATATGTCTATTTAGGAGAGGACTGTGTATTCTGACTCTATTGTACTTAATGTTATATTTTCATGTCGTTTCTATTATACGGAATGTAATGACGTCGGTTGCGATAAAAAAGGACCTTAAAATACGACTGTTGACAGGAATAGAAACAAGACTTCAAAATGAAAATTTTAAATTATGTACGCAATCAAAAATGAGTACTTATTTACGTAAAAATTGCTATTATTACGTCGTAACGCCACGTCTTTTACGAGGTAAGCAGAGAGTGTCGAGCTTCTCAATTCTTATAGACCTAAATATTCCATCTATATTGATTAATGAATCCATGCACGAACATCAGTTTAGGAATCTTTAGATTTCTCCACCAGCCAGTTCCTGATCTGGTTGGTCAAGATAGATGAGTCTTGGTCTCGATCGGCACCTGCTTCCGTCAACTTTTGTTCTTGCATCTGCCATTCTTTCAACAATGTGTCCAAGCCAACAAAACTGCTTATATTTAGGTAGAAACTGCGGCTATACTTTCAACGAAATACTAAGAAAATATGATATTTAACGCAATCTCTTTACAAGGTTACAGCACACCTGCAATCCCCGAAGGGATAGACAGTACAGTGTAGTACTCCCATGTGTCACCAATTACGTTTACATATCGCTATGAAACAAATTACAGAGAACCAAAGTTATCGACATAGCCCAAAGGATTAGCTCGCTGAAGTGGCAATAGGCTGAGCATACCTGCGGGAGAACCGACAATCGGTGGAGCAGGCGAGTTCTGGCTATTAAAAGCTGTACGTAAATATTATTTACATACAGCTTTTAATTATAATCTTTAAATAAAAGTTGCTAAAAGTGTAACTGTTTTGCTGCACATCATATTTTATGCATAGAAGCTTCGCGAGGCGCTAATTAGTTGTTGTTTTTAGACTTTTATTATACACACTGGCAGTCTGTTTCTGTTCCTAAGAAAAACATTGTACCTACCTATGCACCTCGAGCCTGAAATCAAGGGTGGAACATCATTTAATCATAAACTGCAGAAAATATGACGTACAGCTAAGCTGAAAAAGTAGATAGACGTATAACTATAATTTAGACGTATACATATATTTTCATTTAAATCTCAAGTACAACACACATCATCTGGCTGCCTTATTCCACGGGTCAACATGGGCATCACCTAAAGAACGCGATTGTGCATTTACATATAGGTCATTATTTTGGCACTTAAGCCCCACACTGGGCATCTGGTTTGGGGATAGCTAAGCATAGCTTTTCGCACCGTCTACCCTACTGCCCACCGGCCAGGGCTATGCCTGGATAGACTGCGTTATACCGCAGTCAGCCAGTCGACAGTCGACTTTTCACTTTTTCAGTACCTTTGTAGCTATAAAATATCTTTTTACGGAACATGAAGAATCCATTTTCGAAAATGAGACTTTGGACTAAACGAGATATACCTACCTACAATACGTATTTCTCCTTTCGGTGTCCCCATCTAGCGGAAAACACCAGCAACGTAAATTGTTTAGGGAAAACATTGCCGATTAGTAAAATTTGTTTCGTCGTATCAACTTGTTGAAATTTAATATTTCGTCGGTAGATGGCAGCAGCAAGGAAATAAATAAAAAAAACAGTTCAGACAATGATCGGTCTAAATTTGTCTGTCTGCTCTAATTTATATTTAATGCAATAGCTTGCGAAGACAGATAGCCTATTATTTTATTAAATATTTTGTCAACATTTTTAACAAAAATACGAGTGAGCAAATATTTTTTTACGAAATTAAAAAAATGACATAGCTTCACTAGTTTAATCAAATATATACATTGTTCTCATAAAACTAAAAAGTCGAATCTGTAGTCTGTGCACATGAATAACACCTGAGAAATTACCGATTCGACATCAGCCTTAAGATAATGTTTTTGACATGTATATGAACAAATTACTATAATTTTAAATTGAATTTGAGAGTGTACTCTACTCCCCTTCGGGGGACGTCAAGTCACACCTATAACGTGACATTAGGTGTTACGTTTTAATCAAAATTAAATTAGTACAAAAATTAGTCAATATCAAGTATTTAACAAATATTCAAAAAATCTTTATAAATGTTACGTATTTCACATCCGTGAAAAATCAACAAAGGAGTCGAATTCTGTGTCAAAAAAACGGTACAATCAACCAAATTATAATAAGATTTCACGAAACCCAATTAAATAAAGCATTTCACTAAATTATTATTGTGTGAAAATATGTTTTCAATTTTAAAGATCGGGACCGCTTTGTAAAGATGAGTATCGGGCTGCCATCTGTTGTCAAAATGATAGAGTTGGATTAGACTAAGGCATTGTGAAAACCCTTACGATCAGTTTTTTACGAATATTATTAATTCATTATGAATATTATTTATTCAGGGGGTGTAAGGGGTTTCAACCACCATCTTAGGAACCCAAATCAACCTCACCTGCTCGTGGTGCACCCTGCTATAACAAACGAGGCTCTGGCGACCGGCTGATTGCGGTATAGCTCAGCCTAAATAGGTACGGCTAAATGCCCTGGCCGCCGACGGGCGGCAGCGTCGGCGGTGCGATAAGCTGTGCCCTGCGATCTCCAATCCGCATGCCTAGCGTGGAGATTACGGGCATAAACCCCCTTTGGGGGAGGCCTATGTCCAGCAGTGAACTGAGATAAGCTGATGATGATGATTAATTCATTGTGCCTGGCTTCTAGAAAGCATAAAAGATGGCGGTTAAGGTTTCTTTTCCATTCAGTTTTTGTTTTTCTACTGTAGCCCTCCTGCGTCCTGTCATAGGACAGTCTCATGATCATTTACCTACTTCAGCCTGCATTAAAAACCCAATTATTTTAAAATAACCTGTCAATTTCGTCTGCCTGAAAAATATTTTAAATATCATTACATTACAACTACCATTATTTTTTGTCAAACCAATTTCATAAGTCAAATATGTTAAATTCATCTTCAATTAAAATATTCCGTAATTTTCTTTTACACTCTATATTTTATTTTCTTCTTCACATAATTTACTTTAATATACATATATGTTCTCACATTAGAAATGGTTTTTATATTATTACCAAAAATACGAATCTATTAGTATGGAAAATCTATAGTATGGAGAATCTATAGTATGGAAAACAAAATTAAAATAGAAGTATGTACAACAAGATATACGTTTGCAGATTGCCAAGTTGGTCCAGTAGTTATAAGCCCGTCTGCTGTTCGAAAGGTCCTAGGTGAAACTCCTGGATCGGCTATTTATGTAATTTTTATGTTCTGCAGATTTTCCCACGATGTTTTTCCTTCACTGTTATAGCAAGTGATATTTAACCTTAAAACGCATATTTTTGAAAAAAGGTGCGCGCCACGGATATGAATCTAGGACTCTCGAAGTGAGAAGTTGAATTATAAACCAGTAAGCTATCACTGGTATCGCATTTTTTACACACCCTCTCATTGAGAGCGGAGACCCATATTCAAACAGTGGAATGATAAATGGGTCGATAATTTTTTTAACAGGCTCACCACCTATTCCGTTCTGGGACACTCCGTTCAGGAAAACTGAAAATATATTATGCTCCTCTGCTAAGGTTAAGATATATGTACATATATATATCTTAACCTAACATCACAGTGGCAAAGGAGTGTAATACCATACATATGGTATGAGTAGAGTCATAGAAGTAACAGAGTAACAGAAGATGTAATATAGTGACCAGGATGAAGATTGTTAATGTTTAATGTTTATTTTAACGTTTTAGCTAAATAAAAAGGTGAATGATTATAATCTATATAATATATATAATGATAATTATCTATCTTTAAAATGCGCGCAAATCGATCGGAGACTGATGAACGGAAAAGTTTCCACATACCGCAAAGGGAAATAATTGAGACACTGAAATAGATTTACAAATCTCATACAATAATATGTACTTAAAAATCCAGTTGAACTAATTTTTTTACTCTCTCATTTTTTAATGACATTACATTCTATATCCGCTTCTTCTGTTTAGTTGTGCTAACGCTCCCGCGTAAGTAACTATCGCGTTGATTTAACCAGTACCTTAATTTGAGATCCAAGCCATTCCCGATTAAGAAACATGCCACGAGATGGCACTGATCTAAAATGTTCCGCAAATATTTTGGGCAATCTAATAAATTATTTGGAAAAGATATCTTTAAACAATAACATTGTTAGACAGCACCTACACAATAATATAAATAACTGTTACAAAATATGAAAACACATATATATATGTACATATAATAATGATGATCAAGAAGTATACATTTGGCAACGTCGCATTTTCACATTGAGTGACGGGCAACTTGATCAATGCGCCAAAGGTCTTAACCTCTTGTAGATCATTAATGAAAACCCATCCATAAAACAGATCAAGATCGCATCCGGGCATACGGTAACGGTGAGTTATTCCCAGCGCGCGGGTCGGCGGAGCGCGGCCGGGGCGGGGGCGCGCGGGCGCCGTGTTCAGTGTGTCGGCGCGCGCCGCCGCCGCCATGGGCAACCAACACTCCACCTCACACGCTGTCCTCAAACCCAGGAAGAACGTGCACTGGAAGTCAGCAGGTGAATATTGACTCCAGCCGTCAACCCACTCTCGCGCCGCTGCCACCCATCCCTGCGCATGCTCACTAACCGCCATCGTAAAACCCAATCTGTATGGCTATTTTTAAAAAGACCGCTCGCTGCGATTCTCGTAGCGTGGCACAACAAAACAAATCGTGACGGTCTGCGTTCATGTAACGATTATCACGCGTCTAATTTTGTAGGCAGTATAATGCCAAGCTGCTCTTTACTGATGAGACGCACATTTTATAAAACCCAAAGCAGTTGACCCAAACCAGTTGAGGATGTTTAGTGTATTTAATTCTGGTCTTTTTTAATTTCAGGGCGACCAGGGGTGCCGGGAAAACCGGACATAATCCCAATTCTGTCCGAGGACGAACCCAACGCTATAACATTGCGATGGGCACCACCAGCGCACGATGGTGGTGCACCATTAAAAGGGTATCAGGTGGAGTGCAACAGACTGGGATCGCCAGATTGGATTCGTACTGCACCACCGGTAGTATTACGACCTGAGTTAGTGCTCTCCGGACTCGAGCCTCCGCATCGTTATCAATTCCGGGTGGCCGCTGTGAATGTTGTGGGTCGGTCTGAGTATAGTGAACTTTCCGATGTACTCACTGTTAGTTCAGATCGAAGTCTTCAAGAGGCGCCTGTGTTTCTTCAACACTTGGAAGATGTAACCGTACTCGAAAACGATAAAACGGAGTTTCGTGTTAGTTTCTCAGGTACGCCGCCCCCGACAATTGCTTGGTTTAAAGACGACTACGAAATTTTTAGCAGCCGAAGAACAGCTATTACAACAAATGAATATTCCAGTGTTTTGATTTTTCATCAAACATTATCAAGTGATGAAGGCGAGATTAAATGTACTGCGACAAATCGAACTGGACATGCCGTTACCAAAGCACGATTAGCTTTAGAAGCTGCACCAAAACTAAGATATCCACGCCAATACGAAGATGGATTATTGTATGAGATAAATGAAACCGTGTTCCTCAAAACTACCATTGTGGGAAAACCGACCCCGACCATTGAATGGCGACATGATGGGCAACCTATAATTGAAGATGGCCGTATAGAAATTTCGAACACTCCTAAATTTTCAGTTTTGAAAATTCAATCTGCAAGGAGAACCGACCGCGGCGAATACCAGATACACGCCAAAAATAATATCGGGGAAGATACAGCTGCTTTCCTGGTCACTATAACAGCCCCTCCCGACCCTCCGAGAAACGTGTCAGTAACACGTCAAGTCGACAAGTCAGTCACACTAGACTGGGAGCCACCGGAAGACGACGGAGGCTGTCGAATTGGCAACTATGTCATTGAATACTATCGCAGTGGCTGGAATGTCTGGTTGAAGGCAACCACAAGTCGTAAGACAAGCGTAACTCTTTTCGATCTAATAGAGGGAAGCGAGTATAGATTTCGCGTTAAAGCTGAGAGCCCATACGGCATGAGCGCTCCAAGCACGGAATCTGCACCTGTTAAAATACCTGGCCGTAGTATTGATATGGAATTTTTGGAGGTTGAGTCGCGGATTATTAATGAAGTGCTAAAAAAAGAGGACAGCCAGGTATTAACAGTGTCACCAGCACCTCGACGAAAACGAATGTCTAGTTCCGTATCTGTGACTTCTACACCGGAGCTAGTGCCACCTGCGCCCGAGCCAACCCCGAAGCCTGCGCCTAAGGCTGAAGCAAAGCCGGCCCCGCAACGTGTCGCACCAGTCTCACCCTCCCGCGACCATTCCGGCAGCAATGAGTTCATGTTAGTCCTATACCCTGATAATGCAAAGTCGGGCGATAAAACTGGTTAGTATAACTTTTGTATTGACATTTTTATATTTGTAAATATTATGCGACGATTTTTTGTCTTTTTAGAAAACTAGTCAATATATATGTTGATTGTTTCTACGTGTTTATAACCATATTATAATAATTCTTATTTAGTTGCACTATAATATTCAACACAAAAACGTTTAAGCACTAAACTACTTTTGAAAACAAGCAATTGCTCTCAAAACGAACGAATTCAAAGAAGTCGTATCAGTTGTCTGAAATAATTTTTTATTCAACTGTGTGTATTTAAATGATTCACAAATGCAACTAACTGCCATCTTAGATGTAAATTGGAAGCAGGCTAAAAAAGATTTTGTAAACTCGGCAGTTGTGAGCCGAAACATTGGTGGACGCATATTTGGCCTATAAATACGCGCTGCGGGTTCGTAGTATTATACGCGCGTGCTTAGCCGTAGCGTTAACCAAACATTATAAGCCATAAAAATCACTTTGAAAGCTAAAGCGAATTGTCTGACCACAAGCATTGGCGATGGTATTACTTGAAGATAAATCAAACTTACTTACTTGAACTATTTTTAAAACGGCCTAATTTACAACTCAACATTTCACACACACACACACACATTTAACATTTGTCAAATGGTCGAAGAATCAGTTTTACGCATATTATTTATTGGCCACAAATATTATGTTTCTAAATTTTAAAGCATTAGCGAATTATTATATTATAGTTTATAAATATATACTGCATTGTGTGTAAACATACTGTATAAATTATATGCCTCTAAATAGCTAAATATTTTATTTAAATAGATAATTTATTTTATCTTTCCTGCCAGAAACTTTTAGCGTATCTCCTACAAACGTTTCAAGGTATAATTTTATTTTTCAGAGAAAAGAAAATCCTTTCAACTCGACTTGGAAGATGCATTGTCACCGCCACCTATCTCATTATCAGCGCCGGAACTCAGTTCTCGTTGCGTCATGCCCTTTAAAGCGCTACGTAATGCTGTCAGTTCCACAGAGTTACTTCACGAGCAAGCTATGGCTCGCTTCTATAAAGCAGTAGCACTGAAAGAAGAACAATCAAAGCAAAAAATTGAAAAACCCACTAAGCCTGAGCAAAATCACATTCCGTACCACAACTCTGACCATAACATGAATAACCATCACGAAATTCGTATGTCCAAAGAAACTGTCGAGAAGGTAACTAAAACCAACGAAATTCTGTCGAAAACAAATTCCGTGGAAGATAAAAAAGATACTTCTCTACAACCTGTCCGTCAAGATTCACAAAATTCTGAAGGTAAATGGCATCATGGTTCATTTGATGAAGATTATACAGCTAGTACGGTGTCGACGGATGGAGAATACTCGGATGAAGGAAGTTTGAATGGCGATATAGATAGAGCAAGTCAGTACTCCAATGAAGAGGAAACATATAATCCTAGAGACAAAACTGCTCGTGCGTTATCACCAAACGAAACAATAGAAGAAGATGAAGAGGAATCAGAGAGAGAGCCACTTAAGCCTCTACGTTTACCTGATCCAAACTTCGTACCAAAACCAATATTGAAACGTCGCGAAACGTTAGAGCCAAATATAGAAGTGAAAACTGAGAAAACATCATTAAAAAATGAAAATAAAAAGGAAGAAAAAACGACTATATTTAAGAAAATTACTAAAATGCCTGTTCAAAAACCTTTTGCATTCCCAAAAATTCTGAGCAAAAAGGATACTGTAAAAAGCAATAATAAAAATGTACAAAAAACAGAAGATAGCGATGTTAATAAGGCAGAAAACATAGACGAGAAATTTGGAGATGAAGGAAAAACGGTTATTGATTATTATGGCAATATTGTCAAAGAATACGGCAGTCACAAGAAACCGGCCGTTCCACTTTACCTAAATACGGAAGATTTGAAAAATGTTGCTGAAAAGCAGCTATTAAATAAGACAGAAAAGCTTTTGGGGGAGAAGAAAAACACGGTAACAAAGAAAAAGGTTGTCAAAAAACCTGAAAATAACGTCACTAAAAATAATGTAGCTCCAGCTAAGACTAAGCTAAAGAAATCAGCACCTGAAAAGCAAGTCAAACCCAATATTAACAAGTCAAAACCTAGAAAAGATACTCCTCTTCCAAAGGCCGAAGAAAAAAATAATAAACCATTAATATCAAGCAAATCTATTGATAAAAATGCACAAGAAACACAGATAATACTTAGGAAAGCCGAGCGAGCTACTATCGTTATCCCTATAGACTACCAAAAACTCGAACAAAGAGCTAAAAGAAACGTGCGATCTGCAATTGACTATGCCGTAGACATATGTTTATTGTTATTGGCTTTTTGGGTTTATTT
>DWFT01000467.1:0-11815 GCA_018246795.1 Microceris patrobas patrobas
CTTCCTCTAGAGGGCAATGTTTGTGACCAGCCTGCATTAGAATGAGGTAACTGGCCAGGATTATAAGCTGATTGGCTCATGTGATTCACATTATATCTATCTCTGTTTAACTGGTCCACACTTTCGAAGCTATGGTGGCCAGATTGTTCTAAAAACTTTTTTCTAAATCGTGGGGGTATATTTTCTAAATTTATAATGTGTTTTGGTCTGGACTCAGTAGGATAACCTGCTGAATTTCGTCTGCCTGAAGGAGGTTTACCACCAGACCCGGACTTCTGTCTGCCTGCCCAAGTTTCCATGCTCCTGCTATCTCGATGGTTCCTACGATCGACAGAACTGTTATCTTGATTAGAATGAGCAGGTGAGATAGACCTTGATTCAGAAACTTGCCTATAATGTCTATTAAAATTAATATCATTATTGGTTCCATCTTTGTAGTGATAATCCCTTCCAGAGCCTCCTCTGGAATATGACCCTGTACCACTTGATCCATGTTTTTCTTGCTTGTTAGACATTCTTCTATTATCGTATTGACTAGAATTATCACTTCTTGCTGACGATTTGGGCTGTCTTTCAACGTCCGAGCCAGTGTCCGCGGCTCTAGGCACATACAGTTGTTGTTCTGGTTTTTTATGTCGACCGTTTGGAGCAAATTGCTCCCGAGAATTGTCACTCAATGTTTCACCATTAACAGAATTTTGTGAACCGTAGAAATTCTGATCTCGCATTCTATGACCGTTTTCTAAATAATACGACTCCGTCTTAGCGTCCGAGCCATATCTAGATCGTCTGAGAGGGCCACTACCAGGTTTATAAAACTTTTGTTGTGGTTTA
The DNA here is from genome assembly GCA_018246795.1 of Microceris patrobas patrobas. Classification (NCBI taxonomy): domain Eukaryota; kingdom Metazoa; phylum Arthropoda; class Insecta; order Lepidoptera; family Hesperiidae; genus Microceris; species Microceris patrobas. The sequence continues at coordinate 835 of DWFT01000467.1, forward strand.
TTTTTCCTGAAATCTTTAGAGTCATCATCCATAGTAAATTTAAAAGGACCACTGAAAACACTAAACAATTTCACATTTCAACAAATAAATTACTGTACATGTAGTGCACAACAAAGTTCTGAATTTTGTTTGACTACTGACATGCAGGTTATGTTAAAATTAATTACTAAGCGTTATTTAAGGTAGATGCAGCCGATTATCACTTCCGATATTTTAATGCACAGTGCAAATAATTCGTCTTAAATACATGCAATCAAAAAGCTAAATACATTTAAAAACAATGCATCAAATATTATACGTTTATATTGTCCACAGAGACACACAGAATCACATATTTTTGTACCTTTTCTTTAAAATCGATTACGGCATAATCGATGATGGAATGAAATACTACCTTGACAGTAATCAGACAGCTATCGATATTGGAGTAAATGAAGAATAAATTAATTTAAATTAACATTTAAAGGCATTTAAAGGTCGTAGTGGTTTATTCAAGAAATGTATTTATTTCAAATAATTAATGCTTATTTTACAGGTTTATTATGATAGTACTCTCTTTCCAAATTACTAGTTTTATATTAAATAACATAAATAATAAACTTGTAATCGAGTAGTTAGCATCGACATAGATTGTATGTAAACTCTAGCTCCTTCTACCCAATGTTACCAGATAAACCGATCTAGCAACACAATTTAATCTTTTTGCCGCCCAAAACGCTTAAATAATTCGATAAAGGACCAAACAGTTGTAAAACATTTGAAATGTATTAAAATTGCAAAGCAAGTATATTCAATCTAATAACACATTACCTTTCACAGTATCTGAGAAATGATTACCTCAGTTATCAGATCCAGGAAATTTTATTGACCTATTGCTTTCATTGTGCGAATGGTTGCAAAGGCAACTGTTGATCGTACTATTGGATTTATCTTGCTTGGATTTGTTAGGAAAAAATTTTAATAGTGATTCGGAGTCTGGATATGAGACCAGTATATATAAGGCAATGGGCTCACCACCTTTTCCATGGAACGTAAACGTAATTGTGAAACGTGGAAGTGTACTACACTTCTCTGCCTACCCGTTCACGGATTATAACGTGTTCATCATCATCATCATCAGCCTATTCCCGTCCACTGTTGGACATAGGCCTATCCAATGGCACGCCATTGAGCTCGATCTTCCGCTCTTCACATCCAACCACTGCCAGCGTATTGTATGCTAATATCATATAATATTAATAACGTGTTTTGTTTTATATTACATTTCTTAATAATATTTCTACAATTTGAAGAAGTATTTAGTCTTTAGAAAACTATTATACCCACCTCACATGTTTTCTAAACTTTACCTAATTAATAATCAATACGTATATTTTTCGTGCAGTGAAATAAATTTATTCTAAGCACATACAATTGATCACATTGCGTAAATTAAGGTACAATTGAGAAAAAACGTGGGATCCACAGCCTTATTTAAAAAGGCAAAAACCGTAAATCCTGGCAACACTTTTATTAAAACATCAATTTTAGAAAGTTGTCTTGTCTATTACTATAGAGTGACTAAGTATATTTGATACTATTACTGTGAGGAATTTTCCTTAACATTACCTTAAAATAGTGTCAAATTTGCTTGATCCTACTATGTTTTCAACTAGCAAATTGCAATGGGTTCCTAACCCGTGGCTGACGTTTAAACAATTTTATATTTATAAGAAATAGAAATTGTACAGTTTTATTTTAATCTTAAGTGTAACATCTGTGTTTATTTTTACCAATTATTATTTAAATATTGTTCATGATTAAGAAATAATGTCCTTCGAGTATTTGCCCGTGGCCGAAGATGAAAACGAAGAACCCATAGAACTTCCAATCGAAGAAGATGGGACATTAATGTTAACAACAGTTTCAGCGCAATTTCCTGGATGCTGCGGTTTGAGATATCGACACCCTGAAACTAAAAATATTCGTGGCATAAGATTAAGAGACGGAAGGTTGTATCCTCCGCCAGAAGGATGGGGTAATCAGTTGTACATTTGCAGCTTTCCGAAGGAGAATAAACGTAAATCGGGTGAAAATTCGGAAATTTCTTCATCTAAAAACAAGAGAAATGATAATTTGTGCTCCGATTTAATAGTTCTGGGCTTGCCATGGAAAGCTACCGAACAGACTGTTAGGGAGTATTTTGAGAAATTTGGGGAAGTCTTAATGGCTCAGCTCAAAAGAGATCCTAAAACGGGAATGTCGAAAGGATTCGCGTTTATCCGATTTTCATCGTATACCTCTCAAATGAGAGTTTTGGCGCAGAGACATATGATCGATGGGCGATGGTGTGACGTACGGATACCTAACTCAAAGGAGGGCTCGGTGACATCAATGCCGTGCAAAGTATTCGTGGGCCGCTGCACCGAAGAGCTCACAGCCAATGATCTGAGAGAATATTTCTCTCAGTTTGGAGAAGTGACAGATGTCTTCATCCCAAAACCATTTAGGGCTTTTAGTTTCATCACGTTCTTGGATCCAGAAGTAGCACAAAGTTTATGCGGTCAAGACCACATCATAAAGGGTGTTTCTGTCAATGTGTCAAATGCATCACCCAAGCAAAACAAGAGTGGCACTAATCAACGTAACTTACCAAGCAGAAATTATGAGGAAGGTCACCCACACAATGCTTCAAACAATAATTCTTGGAGCAGCCGTAACATGGACATGGTGAATATGCAAGCTTTGAGTATGTCAGGTCAACATGGCCAAACAGCTGTGGCTGGTGGAGGTGGACAGGGTCAAGGAGGTAGCATGCCACTGGGCATGGGAGGGTTGCCAGTTAACCAGGCTCTAGTGGCAGCAGCATTGAATCAGGCAGCTGGATGGGGTCTAATCAACAACATGCCATCTGGGGGCTCAGAGCAAGGTGCCTTTGCAGGTCCTGCCTCATCAGCTCCACCGGCACCTCCCAACTTTCTGTCATGGATGCAACAAGGTAATTCTGCTCAGGGACCTTCTAGTCAGTGGGGACAGAGGCACCAATCCCAAGGCCACTCCGTTTGATCCAGTGTCTGACAAGCTCACAATAATTTCTGTGATTGTAGCCAGAATTAGATAATTATAATTTGTCTATATCTACAATACAAATGGGTTGTTCTGTTGGTGGCAAGTGGTTTCCTACTGATGTTATTTAATTTATTACGGCATTGCTTGTGTTTTGTTGTTTTTCTTGAAATCTTTATTGTTGTAATGGAGTAGTTCAAGTGGATGTTCGTTCATTTGAAATGTAGATATGATATCTATATTTATAATATTGAAATAATTGTTGGTGTGCTTTTTCTTTGTTCCATGTAATTTTAATTGAAAATAGTGTTTAACCCCTTAACTAATTACATTGTAGTATAGTGCAGATGTGACAGAGCTTTTCTGATTGTTTACAGTTTGACAAATTATGACATTAAATTGCTTAGCTAATTTTGTAATTAGAAATGTTTCATTGTGGCTACATTATAAACACAATATATTCAGTGATTTGCATATTTATCTGACACATTTACCATGTAAATATTTTTGATATTATCACACTGAACTTGTAACAACTTAGAGTTTGAGTTATAAAATTATGTTGATATATTGTAATGGAGGTCTTGTGGCGCTACTGAACAAATATACAAAATTAGAATATACAAGTACCTTACATAAAGCAATAATTTTACTAATAAATGTAAGTCATTGAATTTTTTGTTAATGTATCAGATTCTGAGTTTGCTTAATGTATTATACATAGTCATATATATACAATATTTATATTAAAATGTAATAATTGAACACCCTCAAAACTGTAAGTACCTATCATAGATTAAGCATACTGTGCTTTTGTACATTAATAGGTATATGTTTTTACAACAGACTGTTGAGCGTTCATACTTGTATAGAGAAAATAGAGGTCTATTGATTGTTATCATTGTTTATCAAATAATGTTGATTATTATAAATTTATTATGTATGTTTCCTCAGTATATGTGGCTTAAAATGAGGATAGATGTCTATTTTTGACGAAATAAATGGGTAGAATATTTTTGTGACTAAGCAAAGTGGAATTGTTTATTGAATGGGTACCTAGTTATAGAGTTAGATCAATTACAGGTTTAAGAATGTACACCTAATTTAAAAGATGTCTGTACAAACATTCAAGACTGTAAATACTACCCAGACAAGTAACACAATGTAATTAGAAAGTAGAATTCATTGTCTAAAGAATATCATACCTATTTCCTCTCAAGATTCATATTAATGTTGAAAATTTAAATGATATCTTGAAGTTTCTTTAAACAGTAATATGGATTTAATGTTTGGTTTAGAATGAGGGGTCCAGTGATAGTAGACATTATGATGACATCACTAACTATTAATAGAAATGACTAATACTGAACTATCATTATTAAATTTCTGTTAGATGAACCTGAATTAAGTAATGTAATATTTCAATTCAAAATACATAAATATTATGTTGACAAATTTAACTGAAAATTTGTATTCCATTGTCCAGCTTTATTTGATGGGAAGGAAATGTTTAACATTCAATAATTGACTAAATAATCAAAAGACATTTTATCATCATACCATTGAGTATTTTGAAACTACTGCTTATCAAGCTCAACCATTATGTTATTATTAGTATTCACAGCTGTACACATAAGATAATATCCATTGCCTTGTTGACACAAAAATATAAGCTTTCTGTTGGTATTTTGACATTTATCTTATATTAATCTTGTCTTACTAACATGCTATCAGGAGCGGTTTTACAACATGTAGCGCCCGTGTGCAATCAATACCTTGGCGCCCTTATAGCAAAATGCGCGATCTGAATACGATAGGTACTTACTTGCTCGTACAAGACAATCGTCTAAACTCCGAACCTCGCTTGAATGCATTGCCGTAATCCAAGGCTCTGGTAATTTGACTTTACTCGGCATTATTTAGTTACAACAAAAGTTATTTTGTACCTATAGTAAAAGGCCGCTCGGCCGCCGTAAAGGGCGCGATTTGCATCGCTATCGCGTTTGGTGTTAACTGTAACACACCTATGAGCTTTACGTGTATGATATATATACCCTGTAAATGGGCAGCGGCCCGCTCCGCGCGGAACGCTGCAACAGAGGCTCTATATGTAGCCAGCTATTTTTGTTTTTTTTTTTTGTGCCCAGACAATTTGCAAAAGAGCTACCCTCCGTGCGGGAAGGAGGTGGTGAATGCTCATGCATGCCGTGGGTTTGTAGGACTCGGGAGAAACCCGTGCCTTACCCACTAAACACCACCTACCACCAAACTTGGCTTTGACCTTAAGGATCTCGAAGTCTTCAACGGATGCGTCCCCCTCTTGGCTGGTTGAGGGGGTGATATAGCGAGCGAGCTCTCGGCGCCCCCTTACACTCAGCGCCCGGGTGCACCGCACCCCTTGCACTATTGGTAACACCGCCCCTGCATGCTTTGTTGAACTTTCTCAATACAAATTAAAAACATAACATTAAAAGTACTTGATATTTTTTGACTAATTTTTATGGCAATTATATTCAATATTGTGAGTCTTTGTTGTTTTGGAACTGAGTGCAACAAACATAAGTTAGTTTCCTCAGCTCTTACATAATTATCTTTATGAAGTTTCATAATATGACACTCAAAATGTTAATTGAATAGAGCAAATATTTGTAAAGCAGACAATTATGAACATATCCCGAAATATTTTTTTACATTAACAAATGTAACTACAATATTAATACAATTAAATATCATTGTGTAGTATGTGATGCAATATTAGGTTCATTCAATATTGGTTACATAGATGTTGAGTGTTATATATTTTCTTCCTTCTATTGTATTGACCCGAATTTTGAATTGTACTATTAAATTTGCTCTTCATATTCTACTTAATTTAATAGTAGATTTCATGTAAATAAAGAGCACTTTATTAAATTAAAATTATAATTTTAATGAGATGAAATGAATTTAGCTTAAAGCTGTTTAGTAGTTTTGTGTTATGTAAAAAATAAGGGAAAAATTATTTATTGTTTTTCTATTACATAGAGGGTGAACACCAAAAACATATTTTTGTACTGTACGTATATTATCTACAGCGACTGTTATCTATTGTCTTTATAGTAGTGAAATTATCGGCCACGTTCTCAGTTTCGGGTTGGTTACAGTTTTAATTATGTGCTACTGGGAGTTCGCTAGCTGGCCTTCTGGCAACACCGTAAAACCCATGTCCGTAATATATTTTTTTTGTACGTTGGTTAATTTACTAGTATCACGTATTAGTTAACGATTAAATAATCCGTGTCCAAAATCAAGGAACTAATTTTACTAAAAATATCTGTGATGCGTAAATGTAATGAGAATAAAATCCGTAAATGCTTATAATATTTAAGTACGTGTTTCTGTATTTCAAATCAAAACCCTTGATGTTAGTAGTATTCTGCCATTTTATTTTTTGTTTACATTGTATTATTTTAAAATAATACGTAGATAGGATTCTTTATTCTAAATCACTGAAGCAAATATTATATATCAATGTATACCGAACTAACACGAATAGGTCGCAGACTAATGCCTTGTGAAATAATATAGGATTTTTATTGAATCATTGTTACCAAAAAATAATATATTTTGATTACTTGTAGGTTACATAAAACCTGCGCGTGGTCCATGGATTATGTAAATACTGAGATTGCGAAAGTATGGGATCTATAGAGCGTTTTTACAGAACGTATTAAGTGTGAAGCTCCTAGATAAAAATAGATCATAAGTGTATCTCTCTTAGAAAAATCGTACAATTTGTACAAGCGAATACAATGTTGTAATCGGTTAATGCAATAGATATCAATCAATGAAAAAAGAAACATGCATTAACCAATTCAACGAGTGACACCATCGATTTAATTTGCATGTTATATTACAACGCGATTAAATGATTATAAATGTGAAAACAACAGGCTCTTTAAGGCCGAAAAAGTGGACTGTGAGCAGATGAGAATATTGACACACAACCAAGTGTTTCTTGTTTGATCATTCTGGTCACATGATGAAAGAAGTACCCTCTGTGCGAATGAACACTTTAAAACAATGCCAGGATTTTTATTGACTCTTTACGTGTTTACAGCCACTGTCTATGATATACTTAAAATAGGATATGGTCATTGTCATCAATATTAATTTTATTTTCATCATTTGTTGTGTAGCTTTTTATGGCTTTAACCGTAATTCCGCTCTATAGGTCTTATACGAATACGCGGGGTACCTATTCATTTGATGTGTAGCATAATTTTGTTTGGAAATTGAGGGACATTGATGGTTTGAATTGTATGGATTTGGCTTGATTTTGTTTGTTATATTAACGTTTTCACTATGGGTCTTTTGGTCCTAATATATTTTTATGTCATGTGTTTCGTGTGTCAGGACATATACTTTATGAATAATTTCAAATGTAACATGTCAATTTGATTGGTAGAATGTAGAGATTTATACAAACATGTGTCCCATCAGAGCAGTATACAAGTTATTGACGAATATCCATATGCTGTCTTTTGGCAAGTGCAATTTTTAATATAACCACGTAATCTTCGTTATATAAGCACAGACATATTTAAGCAAATATTGTTTTATTAAGGAGTGCGTTATTTATATAATATTGTTTTCATGTACCGACAGATAATCAGTAGGTAATGATTAACTTGTATTTTCAATAGGATCAAATAAACGCCACTCTAAGCATCGGTAACTGGCCGTTAAAATGTAGAAATATATTTACAATGTCTTGACATATGTATTTTTCTTAACCGTAGTATCGTAACGAAGTGTTATAACCATGTGCCTGCAGTAATGGAAGTAGATTAAGTTTTTCGTATTTCGCTGATAGCATTCACAGCCGTTTACTAGCGCTAGTTACCAATTAACACTTTTGTATTATAGTGGGTACTCTGCAATAATGTTCACAATATTTTGTCTTCCATTCAAATAAAATAAAAATTTAAATTTTTCATGTGCATTATAATATTTGCCATTTGCTGTTCACGTCGACTTATGTAAATTGAAAACAATTAAAATCTAAACATGTCATCGTAAAATGAGTGGAACATTGTGTGATTAAATTAAACCATAACCAAACATACAAGATCAGAATTGTATAAAATAGATCAAGTCGTTGCGCATTGTCTATCATACCAACATTGTTACAGCGCACGAGTGTATTGGATGGTGATGTGGATTGACCCTAAGTGTGCCTCATTAGACTTATCGCTCCTCCATCACGCTCTCAATGAAATAGTTTACAAGCTTAGTTAATAACTTAGAAATCGATAACCGATACAATTTGCAGGGATTGCGGTCTAGGTCTCGGGTGAGGCCTGAATTACTGTGATTGCAGTGATAGGTCCAGCTTTCACTGGGTCTCGGCAATTTAATACCTCATGTGGCTTCGTGTATCTGTTTGTATGATGTGTGAGTCACTCGTGACTTCGTAGTGTTGGACTTGAATATGGATTTTGAAGATCTTCTGTGTTGTTGATGAATTTGTTCTATGAAAGCACAGAAGGACGATATAATATTAGAGTTGGTTGAGAGTGACAGAGTTCAAGGAGGTAGTGGAATTGAAATTGAGTGAAAAAGGGAAGTTTAGGTATATATTTAATATATAATCACTTGATGAAAGTGTAACAGAAGTGTGTTCAAAGGGTAACCGGTAGACGTCTTCAATTGGTAGAAACGAGAACATAAATATATGTAAATAAAAGCAGAAATAATCGCGATATTACGTATGTATACATGTAAGCTTCTAATTAATGTACAATTTGCATACACGTAACAAGTGATATAACATACATGGATGGCATTATATATGCATTAGGTAAATCTACGTACTTCGATGTAACGTCATAATGATTGGCTCGATGTAATAAAGAGGGGACATTACATGTAAAAGCTTTAACATTACATGTGTAACATTACATGTAAAAGCTGTAATGAAATTTTTACGTATTTCTGTCTTTTGTTATACTATACTGGTAAAAACCTGGTTCATTATAGGTAACAAGTTGTAAGTGTTATTTTGTTGACTATGGTAACAAGTAACAAATAATGCGAAACAAGTAAAGATTCACTGACTATTTTGTTTTTTAATTATTTTTTTTAGCAAGAAAGTTTTATTTTAAGTAAAACATTTGTACTTAGTGAACTTCGAAATAATAATAATAAAAAATATTTCTTTTGTTGCGTAATAGATAGGTATTTATTTAATTTACTACGGCAGTAACGAAAGGCTTGGACGGATATCCTGACGATAAGTGAATTGACTAAGTGTTAGAAGGGGCTTACCGAGGTGGTTCACAAACACTAAAGATGAAAAATTTTAAGTCGATATATCCACGAATATAGGATTAAAAATAAAAAATATCTCTAGTAGTACCTACATAGCCGTAAACTCGAGAACAGATAAGTGTATAATCGACTAACCGAATCTTTATATAATTATGTACGTATACGTTACACTTGAATTATGCAGGTCGAGTGAAACGACGTTACAGAAACGATCTCGCATCGAGAACGCAATGAACGCCATTGTTATCGAGGTATTCTGACCTTCGCTTTTCCCCGCATAAATTACTTAGCGATTAGCCCCAACCATGGCTATCTATGGCTAATTAACAATGCGTTTACTGGCTATCATAACTCAGGGTTAGTTAGGCCGGCTGAGAAATGGTGACGATAATTGGTGAAATTGTGTGTATCCAGACATTAGAGAATTGCACTTGTATGGAGGGTACTTGTAGAGAAAATGTTCAAAATAGCCGATGAAAAACTGTTAAGTACTATGGTGTCGAGACAGCTAATAAACATACATATGTATGTTTATAAACATCTGTATGTTTGTGATTTACTAAATACACACATATATATGTACATATATACGATTAACCTCGGAGATACAGTAGACTTCCATTATAAATAAAAAGCTCAAAGCATTAATATATTATTCTGGCTATATGCGGGTTATTAGACTTCACTCGTATTCTAGAAGATCTTAGAAAAATTGAAAGCGTGTGGGTGAGCTCACTATTTTGTCATTCAACGTTACGCGCACAGTAGCTGCGTGTGCTGACCACTGCCGATTGAGTGTCGCTCGTGTGCAGGGAGCCTTAGTAGAAAGTGGGGCAGGCTTAGTTTACATGGCAACATTGAAAACCGCGGGAAAGGAACAGGTATAGGCGCCGTTCTGGTCTGATAACGCGTCACGCCGCGCGCCGCCGTGTGTGCGGCAGATACCTTACTCGTGGATGCTGGCTTCACTAACATTCGATATTTATTTAGTTTTGGGTAACAAACAACAATAGTACATAAAAATTTAATTGTATATGTAAAGAATTGAGCTGTTTCTATTATGGAATAATATTATATAAACAGAATTTGAGAGGCAATTACAAGACTTGGAGCATATAAGATACGTTATAATTCTCTGGGACACAGTATTAAGATAGAAATGTAATGTTGATAAAGGAGTCGTCGTCATCATTATCATAATAAATCCTTTCATTAGTGAACATATTTTTCTCAAAAAAAAATATGTGTAATTTGTCTAGTAATAGTTGTGATGTCTATCAATAGATATGTATGATAACAATCCAATCGAATTATCACTACTCTTGTGCAGAATATTAGGTGTCAAAAAAGAATACTTTCTGCTTAAAAACCTTCAGAAGTCGTCAGCTGATTCTTTGAATGCGAATTTTTGTATTGACTTAAATAAACTATTTTTTGACTATTAATAGGCTCGTGTTTGGTGAAAATCTCGCCTGACGGTAAGAAGCTGAACGCCTGACATAATCAATAAATAATTCTGTGTATATCATCTGTAAACGCGGATACCGGATTTAGTATCGTAATATACGGACTGCAGTCTGACCATGAGTGACAAAAAGTGTTATTCCACTTGTCAATAAACTAT
>DWFT01000468.1:0-11812 GCA_018246795.1 Microceris patrobas patrobas
GGAGACCTGTATTCCAACAGTGGAATTGTAATGGGTTGTAAAAAAATCTTGCATTCAATACAGTTGCATTTAGTTACATCATATTGCTATAAATATCAATGTAAAACCTTTAACACAAAAAAGAAATCAAAATCTAAAATCACTTTTTGAAGGTATTTTCAATGAGACAGTTACTAATGAATAGAAAATAATGGTGAAAATGTCTTGAAAGAGTGATAAAAATAAGATTCTATTAAAATTTAAATGAAAAATGTTCTTACTCTCGCAGAAGTTTTCGAAGTATTTTCCTATTGGTTCTCCGTCGTCGATGAGAGGTCTCTCAGCGTTTAAGTATGCCGACGGCCCGTCGGGGAGCGTGTGGTGGTCGAGGTGGTAGAGTCGACAATTATACGCAGCAGAGTGTGGCGCTCCGAGGTACAGGAAAGAGCGACAGAGGAACTCAGATTCGATCTCGCAAGCCAACCTGCACGCTGCTTCTGATGTTACCTATATAATTAACACAATTAATTAAAAAATTAACACCGATTACATAAATTAATTTCTTGTTAGCAATAATATACTCGTATTTAATCATTTGGTAATAATTGTGAAGAAAACTACATATTATCTTTACAGTAAAATACGAAAAATAAAACACCATTTTAATTCATGACCACCAATTATTTCATATTAAAAATACATGTATTAAAAATATATTGAAAAATGCTTGGGCACTTATTTATATTGATCGTCTATTGATTTATAATTTATACAAACTAAAACACACTATAAAACTCAAGCGCATTACAAGTAAAACTATATATAACTATAAAACTATATATAACTATATAAAATATTACATGTTTATACTAACGATCACCTGCTCATAACTTGTTTAGCGGCTCTATAGGAGGGGTATTGGAATGAAACTATAAATAAATTAGACGCTCATTGAAATTATTACATTCCTTATTTTAATAATTGTTACAGAAAGCAGTAATATGAACGTAACGTTATTTATTACGTTATATTCGTAACAGAAGGAGTACTTGTTCAAAAGTTTTCTGGCATCTTCATAGAACAGGACAGGACGCGAAAGAGCTATTGCAATTTGATTAACCATCCATTGATCCACCGCGAGAATTTATCAGATTGCAAATCATTTAAGTTTATCAACGTATCGCATCAAGCTAGATGATATCCGAGATGATTGCCAATAGAAAGTTCCAGTCTAAAATAATTACTTGCCGCGTGTGATCAATAGATATCCAGCTGGCAATCGAGCACAGATCTGCGCTTCGCTCTGAGTGCATTACATTTCCTTGGCTACGATATTTAACCAGTTATAGTTGGCATTAGAAATGTAACTCTATATTACAATATGGCGGAATGATATGTCGAGTTTAATGCAACGACGTGTACTGAATGCACTTAGAACTGCGGCATCATGTTATATAATTATAACAAGGCTATATACATATCGCGACCCACAATATGTACGTGGGACCGTTAGTTTACGGGGAATTGTAATTACATGACAATTATTTAAACGCCGCGTGTTTATAGACTAAGCACGGCGAAGGGCGGCGAACTGGTTCTATTCATTTATTTATAACTCATTGATAATCTATAATTAAATGTTTAACTTATTCGCCATTCTGATAGACAAGGCAGCGTTACTGACAATATATAATTAGCCACAATGCAAAACAAAGCAATAAAAATTGCGACTGCAATGTGCGTTGTCCATTCCGCATGATTGATCCACCCGTGAAGGCGCCACAGTCCATTAACGTATCTAACACATAATAATCATCCCTTTAATAGCACCTGACTCCTTCAACGGGTTATTAGAAAAATAGAATTAATAAAATGAATAAATCGCACTCACTGCCAGTAATGTAAATTACCTGAGTTACGCACATATATATATATATATATTCGTATGTGTATATGTTACTTGCTTAATAATAAGAATTATATAATTCAACAAATGTTATACATAAATACATTTATACACAGCATCTTAAAAAAGGTAATTATAAAGTAACATTCAATAACAAATGCATTAAGAGACGTTTCATTAAAAAACAACATCATTATTGTTACAATGAAATAGTGATTAAAATAGTATTTTTCAAGAGCTGGAACGACTAGTGAACGGTTTTGCAATAAAGGAAAAAGTGTGCATACTTGCAGCTCCTTGTCGGTGTAGTAGTGCAGTCCGGCGTACTGGGCTACTTTGTCCTCGGCCACGCCCACGCGCGGCGCGGTGAACACTCTGGGGCCCTTGCACGCCTGCGACGCCTTCAGGCACAGGTTCTACGACCACACGCAGACAATTACACCCAACACAAATAATGACCACAATGACATTCCAAACATTTCCCCATATGCCAGACGCAGTAACTTCTTAGAAATATCCGCGGGTATAACGACGGCTTGTAAAACACAGCTTATTCAATAATATTGTGGAAAGTGGACCGCAGAGAGTTGGCTGCAGCTAAGTTGTAGCGGTTTATGATTTGTGCTCTCGCGCTGACTCTGCTTATTTTATAAATAAGCACCAAGTTAAATGTGTATTAACGGTATCTCTTGCATATAAATTTATAAAGTTTATAGTAACTTATAAAGACATTTTAACCATTCTCTTTTTATGTCTCCGGGCTAACATCACGATTGAACGAATGAATTTTAATTATAAATATATTTAATAAATCATTTGATCTTCCATTCTTTAATTAGTAATTAATGCTATTACACATTAACGCTATTAGATCATAACATCTAACGAACATTTATTACTATTTTCTTTCATAATCATCATCATCAAACCTTTTTCATTGTTCCATTGCTGAGCACGGTTTTTTTTCACACAGTATTCTTATTATTCTATCGATGTTACCTCAAAGTAGTCGGTGCCAGGGGTGTCAACGAGCTGCACGAAGTGCTGAGCAGTGCGGCGGTCCGAGTCGCTGAGCGCGCACCTCATGCTGCCATATTCGTACTCCGCAGACCGACACGGAAACCGTTTCTACACAAACAGTTTGTATTATTACATAGATCACATAGAGCGAATACACTACAAGTTTTTTGCAGATACTGACCGGAATAAAGGGGTAGATAGTATCAGCATTTATTTTTATATCGAAAGTTATAATTACTGCAGTCATTATATGTAATTACTTATTTCCGTAATTTCCTTTTATAAGAGGACGATCGAAAGACAAGGTGTTAAGTAATTAATTTTAATTTAAAACGCATTATGCACTTCCGTTGAGTTACTGACACCCTTCGAAAGTTTTACATCGAATAAAAGCTTCCACTAATGAAGTCACCACGACATGTCCATATAATGTAAACTAGTTTGTATGGTTTTCCAATATCTGAAAGCTGCGAGAACTGGGACAGAACCGTAAAATATAAATTGAATAGATAACTAGTAGCAACAAAGACGTTAGTTCTCAGCTAGTACAAGTCGGTCCATGAACAGTAAAACAAATGACTGCAGTATCGAATTTCCTGGGCATGAAAATGATATAATGGTCATGGTTTGTGAGTCGGTAATTTGTGCAAAGTGGGTAGTTTACCTCATTGAGGCAGGCGGCGAGGCAGGCCTCTTTAGTGGATGTGTAAATTATGGTATTGTCGAGGCCCCGGAGGGCCTTACCCGGCACCCGCTCGAAAGCCCACGGACGTAGGCACACGCTCTCGGTTCGCACTTGCAGCTTCACCATGTAATACGTGTTCACAGCTCTCTGTTAGAAACAACATAAAATCACTTTTGTTATAAATCTGAAATCTCCACGACAACCTCGCTGCAATCGCAAGAGCTCGTCAAGAAGTACCTCGTATATTTCGTACAATCCCCAAAAAAAATACATGACTTAGGCCGGTACATATTTATTAATGTAAAAATACACTCACGAAACATTTGACTATGAAATAATATTACAATAAATTTACTGAGACATTCCTCTGCCTACCTCTTCAAAGTTTAAAGACGTGAAGTTACATTTTTTTTGTTTATCTAAAAAATGCAAAATTTTTTTTTGCTAAGTTAATGATTATTTTACCTAAATGTACATATAAACTGGGCAACTATGTAGAATAAAGAATGCGAATTTTATTCGTTTTCTTAGCTAGACGCAGGACTGCTATCAGCGAGAAACATGAACATCGTCGATACTCAGTGAGATAATTTAACTAGTATGAAAACAAAACTACAGTCGACGTACAAAACCATCTAAGACGAACGCAAAAACCAGCTCAGTAATGACTTGTGTACGTAATAAACTCGGCTGGCCATTACGAAGTCAGCTAATAACACACCTCTCCATGCTATTCTCGCTCCATCACAATAATAAACAAATCACGTATGGAGATTCCTAGACGCATCGTTTAAGATCGCACTCGTACAAAATCGCTCATTAAACTCTAAAGCGATTAAATAATCCCACGTTCAACCCGAATAGCTTAAAGTTCTAGCTGCTTAGACTTCCTGAAGAGTCTGAGCAAAGCAATCGAAGCCTCTAATCGCAGCTGGGCATCGATAAACTAACTAATTGGCAGCGTAGTGTAAGCCGGAGGCTATCTTTGAATAGATTTATTCGGCTATTAACAAGTGGCCTGATCGGGTTCTATGTGTTTGTAAATGCAATCTAATGTACAGGTCGCATATATTACTTAAGTCAACGTATTTACTGGCACGCTATTAGTTCCTACACACAAGTTGGTAATTTAAGTGTATTAAAAAAGGGTTTCAAATATGTTGTATTAAAAAAGTATTTTATAATGATACATACAAAATACAAAAATAACTTGATTATGATATGATTAATATAAATAATTAATGTTATTATTAATATATATAATTTGATTATTTGATAATTGAATATGATTAGGAATATGATTATAATATATTGATATGAATATATCAAGGTGAACTTCAAATGTGTCAGTTACACGATATGTTGTATATTTGTACATACTCGTATGTTATTAGGTATATAAAATCCTCTATCGACGGCGATGCCTGGGATATTAATATTTATAAAAACAATTAACTTGTTCCTTGCATATCCTTGCAAAATACTATATAAAATATATGTATCTGGTCTAGACATAAGACGTCTGAGAAGGCACGCAATCGTAAGCAATTACTGGAGATAGTTTTAAGTTTGTTCTTTATATAAATATAGATTACCTGAGGCGTCGCCATGGGATTGTTCGCCTGCGTGTCATTCTGCAGCAAACACCGAGTTTCTTGTACTGGCGTCAACGGATTTAGTACAAAACTGCAACAATGGTAACATTAACCTATTATTAAACGCAACTATATTATACGGAGATAATAAAGTATGCAATGGCACATAGCTCAAATCCTTCTCAGTCTGAGAGGAGACCCGTCTCCAACAGTGAAACGATAAAACGAATAACAATAATGATGATAATATACAAAATTTAGGAATAATATGAGAATATAAGAATGTAGAAGAAGCATCGTAGGTCTGTAGGGCTAGAGATATTTAGCAATCGGTGCAGTCTATGTATCACGTAAGAGACCTGCCTTGACGATATAATGTTAATAAATAACCAAATCTATACATGCTTGGACACTATATAAATATTACTATTATTTGTGCACGCAGTTCGTCCTATACGTACAAAAGTATGTACCATAGCTTAAGTAATTAAGTAAAGTAGTAAATAAAGTAGTACGAATGTATTTACCATAAAAAAATCAAAATTCAAAAGTTTTTATTCATTTTAAGGTATATAAATACACTTAATGAACGTCATAACATATCTTATATTTATACATTCATATATTCATAAGTAGCGTTATTAATCTAGATGCTAGATGCGTAGATAATAAAAAGCCTAATAATCTGAACAGCTATCAATCTCTACCTAGCCGATAAGAGCAGTGGAGTTTACTTGCATTAATGTCACCGAGCGTTACGTCGCTATCGGGTAACGGACACTGTACCGTTGCATCTCCATATTTCGTGTTTTATAATATCTACGGTAAATACCAGTACTGTGACACTCGCGGAACTCTACATTGATAAAGCTTGCTCCATCATGTCCTAGTAAGTGCTTGCTTTTGCTAGGAAAGTTAAGTTATTTGCATCTTTTGAGGGAATAGGGGATAAGGTATATCTTAGGAGCCTAAATTAATTTCTCTTGACCCCGGTAAACTCTACAATACAACAAAGACTGTGGCTGATTGCAGTATAGCGCAACCTACCTAGGCAAAACTAAATGTCCTGACTGAATGTTCCAATGATTTCTATGCCTGCGATAATTTTACACCATCGCCCTGTTCATGTCATTAGGCATTAAGTCCATCCTTTATAGAGGTAAACAACCTAGATAGAAGTAAACAATAAACTATAAATAAATAAAAATAAGTTACAAAGCTCGCAACAGAGTGTACATTAAGACACATTATCTAGTACATTTGTCTAATATAAAAGAAAGTGACATGACAATCATAGTGAAATTCCAGTGATTTGATAAGGTCTATATATTTCTTTTAAATACAGATAGACTCGTTCCTCGTATGAAAATAAAAGTACTTATCAATAAAATATTAACTCGTATTTTGCACACATTCAAAAATATATCTCTTCGTGATCTTGATAAGGAATTAGTGGTCAGTAGGGCATATTTCATAGCTTTTTGTTTATAGCTCTCCAAATTATTTTATATGCAAATCACTTTTGACACCACATTTATTAATTAGCCGTGTCTATTAAATATAATTATTTAGACAGCTCATTAGCGTGCTAATACGTTTAATGTTTATTTTAATGAACGTTTTAAAAATTAACATAATGGCTAAACGGATATAAAGTTATGTGTACATTAGTTCCGGTCTTACCTGATCAGCTGGTTCCAACATCGTGAGAACTATAAAGTGACACTGCTTCTAAGAAACTTTCTGGTACAGATATTGTAAGAATCACTCGAGATTGGTGCAAAGACGCATAAACTGACATTCTGTCAACGAGATTGACTTCAATATTATTTTTAATGTAATTAACAACGGAATTATGTCAAAGTTTAACAGTTTTTCAGGACTAACGGACATACCGTAAGCATTTGACACAATTGAACTATTAATTATATAATGAGTATTTAATAAAACATTTAATCTAATACGCCTTTAAACAGGTAACTTTAGAACGTTTAGATAATCGACTAAAATTGAATGCAGGTGCCCTGAGATATCAAGAATCAAGTATGAAATCAATCACGGACCAAATAGCACAGATAAGGGTTGATGAGAGAGTCAGCAGATTCTGTAACCAACAAGCGAGCATGAAGAGAATGACGGATGTAGAAAACGCACGTCAGATCTGTAAGTACAGAGATATTTGGCACTCGGTACATAATCTGTCTTGTCAAAATCAAGATATTTAATAGTTTCTACACAATTCATTAAGCATATTTCAATCAAATTTTATATTGCATGTATGTTTGCACTGTTTAAAAAGCCCTTAACCAACATCGAATTTCATATCCACTTCACAGCAGGTGCAATAAACGTTTTAAGCCCCGTTACTATTACTTTCGAATATTATTACTAATACACACAGAACTCAATAAGTGCGATAATCGGGCATATGTCCTGCTCTAAAACTGAGGCTAATGTTTCTCAATGTTGCCCTAACGCTAAACAGTAATAGAATATATTGAACAGGAGTAGCAAGCTAACTGTACAGGTCCTCAATCTCGTAGAAAGTTGGACATTGGAGATAGATTACAGTTGCAAACTACGTTATATCAGATGACTGCTTGGTGTATAAGTATACTTCTCAGCTACTTGTGCTAATAATTGTACATATTAGCATAATACATAGCGTTCCCGTTGGCTACAGGTAAATGTTTAAGATAAAATACAAAGATTTTGTAATAAAATTCTCAATTAAACATTTCAATGCGCTTGGTAGGTTGATTTAACGTATCAAGAGTTACAGTTTTGTAGAAAAGTACGCGTAATTACTATTAGTGGACAAAAAGATAACATATTGAGAAAATATTTGCAGACGTTTAACTGAAACGTCAGGAGACGGCTACAAGTTTGTTAATGAGCGACTATTACACTCATTACCGTTCATAAAACACGTATGCGCCTGAAAAAAGTACGATTTAAGTACCAACAGTATCAAATTAGAACAATTTAATGACAGGTTATGTGGCCAACAACCGAGTATTATGTATCAAGTAGTGCTAGATTACAAACTGCAGGCGGTCATTACTGGCGCCTGAGAGCGGCCATATTGTGAGCACCGCATCAATCAAGCAGCGTACGGTTGAAATTGTAAAGTAGCCCGTGAATCATATCTATGCATTTCATCTATACAGCCAATGATATATTTTGATCTAAGAATGAATTAATTACTGACCATGATAAATAAATGTCTAATAACCCAATTCGATCGCTATCTTAAATTCATCATCAATGTAACAAACGACATTTGCGCCTGAAAAAGACAAGTTATGCGATCTCTGAATGAAAATCAATAACACGATCCACGGTGGTATCCAGCGAAGATTTTATCGAAGGGCGATAATATCAAAACGGTCAGAGGTGTACCGTAATTCACTATAGAGATTATTTAAGCAACTGACAATGAAACTATCGCGCTTGTTTAGTGAGAAAACTGACGCTGATGCTCACGTGCCTGCTTAGACATAAATATCGTAAATATAGTGTCTTCGAACAAATAACATACACATTCAGAAGATTATCGAAAGATAAATTAATGACATTAAAAAATGACAAATGACTAATAGCAAAGAGGCGCAAAACCGCGTACTAATAGCTCATTTAGGAGACTTAAGTTACTTTAAAAATAATATGTTCTTAATGAAACACATAAAGCATATATATGAATTTATTTTACGTATCAGACTTAACCTCGTCTAGTTGTGACAAAGGACACGCTCGCTGACCCACATCGGAGCGTATCTTTTGTATTGTGAAAGTGGCTGGCTCCTTTTAGCGCAGGGCAAAGAATAAATTTATATCAGCTCAAAAACTGGCGGCACAAGTTTGAAAAGAATACTAACGACGCCATAGAAACGGGCCTTTTATATGTTGCATGCCACCCGCGGCACCGAAATAAGCCGCAATTTTAATTTGGTGCACGCCATAATGTTTATACATTAAAAAACTTCATAGCGGTACCCACATGCTTTTAACATTAGATACATCATACAAGTACCTCGGTACAGTTTTTTTTATGTTCAATTAATTATCAAGAGCTGTGCTATTTTAAACTTTATTGTTTTTATTGCAGAGAAACGTAAATTTTTCTGATCTTTGTTTTGTATTTGTTCATAATATGTGGATCATAAAAGAATACTTATATACATTTCCATTAAATATGCTTATTTAACACGTAGTTGAAAAACAGACAGCGGAGCTCATTGACTGAGATTAATGGTATTTGATAATGGATGGATTTGGTTATTGATGACGCATGTATTTTTTAAAACACTAGCTAGCATAGTCGCCAACGCATCGACGACCCAAATCGACACTCTTAACATTTTGTTTAATGGGCTTCTTTATCTCTAGTCTTATTTTTGATACACTTGATTATATATGTATCGGCTTAACTCACGTGCGTTTTTCAGAATGGCCCGACTAGTTTCGGACCTGTACGTGGTCCTTCCTCATGAGCTCCCGCCGTTTGCAGCGAGGACGCGGCGGAGATTGCGCGCGTTTTCCGATTCAGTTTGTTATTTCGTGAGACGAAATTTTTGGTTTTATAATCTATGAGATGTTCGTGGTTTTATAGTCTATGAGATGTTCGGATTTGGGGGCACCTATCTGGAGGTGAGCAGATATTCATATTAGAAAATTATCGATATTCGAACTGCTAGTGAATTGAATCGACATAACGACCCTTCTGTAACCTTATTAATAGTACGGAAGTTCCCGGGAATACCCGGTCGCATGAATCTACAAAGTCAATTTAAATTTTCTTCAATTGTACTAACACGTGAATTCCTATAGTTAACGTCACAGGAGAGTCTAAGTACGTAAGAGACCATGAACGTGAAGTTTTAAACGTTCAAACCAAAGCCATCGAGCGTTCAAACTAGGCAAAAAAGAAACTAGTTTAAGCATCGAATTACTAGTGTAATAATAAAAGCTAGTCAACTTTTTGCCGCCGCAGTGATTCATGTTTGATTTGAAGGTGTCGTCATCGAATGTAGAACACAATAAAAACATAGGAAGTCGACTTGTTATTTGACCATGTGAGCCGAGCTACATATAAAAAACAATATAAGAATTATAGCAAAAAATGTATGGCAATTTTTTGATGCTTACAATTTACACTATTCAAGCTAGCGAACTGTATAAAATGAAAAAAAGACAATAATAATAATACTAATGTATCGCTAAGTGGTTTCTAGAAAAACTTATATAAATTAGTTGCTATTATTAAATGAGTGATGTTTTAAAATATAATTAAAACACAACGTCAAATATATTTACTAACAAATCGTAAATTATACTTCACTATAACTAACCAAACGAATAGAATATTTATCTACGTCTTTTAAGATGTACCAGGAAATTAGCATTGAATACAATGATAGACATAAAGCTTGAATTAAAACATACCTAGAAAGAATTTCTCTACATTATAATAAGTTAACATGTAATATAAATACGTATATCATGTAAATTAAGTATTCATTCTTTTAACCCACATATGTTACTATGGCTACTATACTATATATATTATACTATGGCCACATATGTATACTATACTACTATACATAAAAATAACCAAACGCTGGTTACAGATATTGTAATGTTTAGTGTCTTCTTATATCAATAAAACACAGTTATACTTCTGTTCACGATCGGTGGGCGAGTGTCGTAGTCGGGTTGCGCATATACTACAGATATTATGTAGGTAGACATGACAAAAAGGAAATATATGGTAGAGATAACAAAATCGAAATGTATATAATATATATGCATGTCCTTTCCTCGTCACACTAATGAAAAACTATAAGATGCGGAATTTAGACGTCTCATAGAAACACTTAGAGAAATCTACATAGTCATACAAGCGAATTTTTATTTGTATTTGGCGAAAGTAAAGTCATCCTCATCATTTATGTTATGCTATGACTAGTGGATATAGTGTTTACGTAACGTCTTGTGAGATGGCGCCAGTCATCTTGTTTGCGGATAGTTTTTGTTTCGTCATGTCACACAAGTATCAAATTGTCATAAGGATCGCCTAATATTCAGTAGTCATAGCATTTGTTCGATTTCAGAAGTAAATGCGGAAAAATCCTTGGGAACTACCACAAAAAAAAATTGTGTGTGAGCGTAAGGGTACCGTACATTTCAAATCTGAGAGTAACAAAGCAAGCATTGCTGCTTGGCGGATAAAACAAGCCTATCGGACACGATTATATGTTCCATTCTCAGATTCATTATTTTAGTTACCTTTCCATAACTTTCATTAACTTTCCACAATGCCATAACTACACTACCTTACACTAATGTTAATGACATGCACAATGAATGTTAAATTATAATGTTTTTTTGTCCACCCATTACAATTCCACTTTTGGAATACGGGTCTCCTCTCATATTAAAAGGGGTTAAGGCCATAGTCTGCCACGGTGGCCAAGTGCGGGTTGGCAGACTTCACACACCTTAGAAAATATTTTGTTTTTATAAATTCTAAGGTGTGCAGGTTTCCTCACGATGTTTTCCTTCACCGTTAGCAAGTGATATTTTTTTTTTAAATTTAAAACGCACTGTTGTAAAGAGGTGCGCGCC
>DWFT01000469.1:0-11808 GCA_018246795.1 Microceris patrobas patrobas
AGATCCATACTTCCAATTCCGCGGCTTCTTTGAGAGATTATTATAATTTCGTCCGAATCCTTTCAGCAAAAGTTAGGGTTTCACGACTCGCACGAATAAATATTTAAGCACAATTCCGAGTTAGTTAATATCTTTCGGTAAGTCCGATTTGGATTTAACGCTTCTTATTTTATTCGCCAACTTTGTCTGTTGCGGCTTTCGTTTTGTTTGGTAACAAAACATCTTAATTCCAAATAATGTTCCATTTTCAAGTTTTTATTTATACCTACCGAAACGGGACGGTAAATTGTCTGTGGTTTTGGAGCTACGCGGTGTTATTTGAAATATGATAAAGGTTACACAGACGATATTTTTGGTACCTACGTAGCATTACTTGTAATAAAATAAAGGTGAAGTTAAAAAGGGTATGGTATAAAGCTATGTTACTCCACATTATTACTTGAATTTCTGTGTTAGGAATTGAAGGAGATGGCTCGTAGGTACACTAAGTCACGACAATTTACTAAATGATTACCAGTGTTGGCAAGAAACTAGGTAACAATGAATGGATTCCAAACATATGTTTTATGGGAAATAGATTTTTATTGGCTTCCATTTTTCACCATCTCATCTACGTAAAAAGTTGTTAGTTGAGTTAGCTTACTCAGGCTATACTGCTCATCGTTTACGTTCATTTTGAAATAATATGTGATATCATGATTCACATTTTCCTAGACATGTATCTGGTACAGTGCAGTGTTACGTAGTAAATAAAATCCAGCGAGTGCTGAACTCGAGGTCATTGAAAGTCTGAGCGCGGTTTATGACCGTGACTTTACTGTTTACTGGTTATGAAAAGTATTTTACCAATGGCTTGAGGAACGTTTTGTGACATGGACGTAACGGATATGGCGCTAGGATGTCTTAAATGAAATTTCAGAACTGGCCTGCATATACTCCGCCAACCATATAAATTATCATCATCATCGTCAGACCGTCATGGTCCGCTGCTGGATAGAGACCAATAGCACCACTAAACTCGATCTTCAAGTCTTCGCATCCAACGAATTATACATTAAATATATTTGAATATATTCAAATCCATATACGGTGCCATAATAATAACAAGCATTAAAAGGATATCAAAGCGAAATACTTCTGCCCATAAAGCGTTCTTCCGTTAGCAGCTTTGATTTGGAAACGCGTATCCCGCGTCCCCTCATTTTGAAAAATAGTTCTTTTTTCGTCCCCGACAAAGTAACGATAACGGTTTAAAGGACTGACGCGTGAGTAATGCTCTATATATGTGATCGAGTTGAAATGGATAAGAAGAAGAAAAAAAGAGGAATAAATGAACCGGGTGTCACCTAGAGGAGATTCGGAAAAACTCGTTATTCTGATAAATTGCGACGCAGAGTTTATTTGGCGTGCAATATTCCGTCGTCTCGTTTTAGAAGACAAATTTGATAAATACGCCTTTTCTTACATTTGTTTTTCGAGAATCGAGTTTTCTTAGTGCTGATTACACCAGAGGGTTTCAATTTGTAGTGTAACTATTATTTATGTTATTTTCCAGGCTAAATTTTCCCGAGCAATGTACTAAAATTTTAATGTGTATCTGGATGGTTTGTGTCCAGAACAAAACTACTTAGTTTTGCTGTGAAAAGTTATTTATTAACAGTATTCGTTTTTCGGTCTGCTTACTTTCTTAGTTGAACTTCAATTTTAGACATGGTTATTTCAGTCCTCAATACGTGCGACGTGTCTGTGACAAGTTTCGAATTCAAGGGCTATTAACTAACGATAACTGACCTCATTCTAACAGGTCTAAGGTAAAATAAAAGTCCTATTACCAATTGTTCCAATATATAGTCTCAGTAATAACTAATATTATCCTTGATAGTCCTATTCCTAAAGTTGTACGCTGTGTCTGTGCGTGGAAGTGGTTATGTGTAATCGTTGAGTCACTAGTTTGTTACATCAATAAGTCGTAGTTCAATATTTTACGCTAATGTTAAATATAAAAGAGATTACGAATTCTGTCTGACAATAGTCTGAGCGGATCTATTCTTCTATTGTTGACGAACATGCGTTTATAATGATATACGAGTAATTAGAAGCAGCCCGGTCTCGGCCCATAAAGCGCAGACGCCATTACGCCGAACGTTTATTTCCTACGATGCCACTGAGCACTTTAATTAATTGTTTAGTCTGAGTCGTTTGTAATACTAACTTCAGCACGTGGTGGGACTGGCTTCGAGAACATTCTCGAAACAGATTATGTCAGTCGATTTTAGTAGCTAATATAAAATTTGTATGACTAATATTGTATGGTACGGGATCAGTCGATGGTGGAATATAAAAAAGATACGTCCTGCATACATCGTATGTATTTGCACAAACCTGATATGAAGTGCTGTATATGAAATATGAAAACTCGGTTCGATTTAGCTACTCAGTTACTTATATTTTATAAGGAAGGTTTAAAGTAAAAAAAAATATACTTTATGAATAAAAAAATAACTGTTTCTTCTAAATTAATTTAACTAAATTCAATCTAATGATATTGTTATGGCACGGTCATCAACACTTATCATCCCACTCTAACGACATGGAAATCCTACCAGAATGAAAAGTATCAAGACCAAACTCTGCTAGGTTGACCAAGGCTAGCTGGCAGATTTAAACTCCTTAGAAAACATAACAGTGTTTTTTATTTACAAATCCGCCAAGGACCCTTTAAACTTTATTACACAGACAAACATGTTATAAAAAATCATTTGGTATAATTCTATTGTCATTGTAAGCGAATTAACGTTTTACATCGTAAAGGAAGCCGTTTGAGCAACAAAATTAGCCACTTGCGTCTTAACGATCGTAACAGTTTCTTAAACATTTTAATTTGCCCTTGAGTATTGTCTTTCAGTTATGTACATGCTCTTAATGAATTAATTTCATCTCATCAGGATTTGCCTAATTAAGAACTGCCGTGATTACACCTTTTTCTTCCGTGACGCAATTGTTGGAAAACAATTCGCGTTTCGGTCTGACGGATCGTTTGTGATCACGTAAACTCGTGGTGGTGGTAATACTGGTGGTGACCATGAAAAAGTCATCATAATTATTAACGCACTCCCGTCCACTGTGAGACATAGGCCTCTCAGATCTCACGCATCTGAAAAGCATAGCTTGTCGCTAAAACATAATATCACTTATTTAACCCTTGTGATGTTTAAGCAGAAAAAATTTCAATAGAAATAGACAATGAATGTATACGTCTGCTGCTACCCAGGGGGACTTAACTTTGAACACTTTTAACCAAGAGAGCCACGTAGTTTGATGTCGCTATATACCAATTAATGTATTGCCAGTTTTAATAATATTGTTTTATTATACATTCCACTGACTGACTGCCTCGTTGGTCGAGCGATTGCAAGCGCGACTGCCGATCGGGAAGTCCTGGATTCAAATCCAGGGTCGGGTACTTTCGGATTTTTCTAATTAAGAATTTCTAATAGTGACGCGGAGTCTGGATGCTTGCCCGGTGTATGGCAATAGGCTCACCACCTATTCCATTGTGGGACTTTAAACGTAACTGGTAGAACGTGGAGGTGTACAACACTCCTCTGCCTACCCCTTTGGGGATTACAGGCGTGATGTTACGTTTTATATACGTTGGACACAATGATGCTCATTGTGTCCATGGAATTGCAATGAATTGAAAGAGGCCAATGATGATGATGATTAAGCATTCCATACATGATCAATTATTTTGTCATTCCAATGTCGGACACAGGTTTCCCTTCAGAATGGCTTATTATTTTTTATATAATATCCTATTACATAAGTAAACAAAGGAATCAGTACATTATAACTTTAAAGAAACAAAGGGTTGTTCTTGCTTGCTGTCTCTTTCAGGGCAAGCAACTTATAAATAACTATCGTAGCGACTGTATCAATGTAGCAGATGTATGTAAGGCGCTGGTTGCTTCCACCATTTGCCAATTTCGTTTCATTCTCGACGCTGTCGCATTGTATACTTACCGAATAATGACGTCATCTGTTAAAGTAAATAGAATACGTACAGTATCTGGGTATTCCATCTGGGATTCACAGTACACCTCTTTCTATAAACCAAACTTGCGATCTTAAAATAGCAAAACGTCGTAACAATCAAATCAATGCATCCAATTGTATGTTCTATCGCATTGTGTTAAGTGATGTTTTCTTTTGTAACGCGTTTGTATGTTGGTCGGAATTTCCCATCAAAAGTATGTGTTACTCTGCAGCTTTATTACAATTTAAGCGATGTAACAAATTGTAAAACGTGCTAACGCGAATTCTGCACACGTATGTGCTCTGTTTGGTTCTTTCATCCAACCGAAGGACTTATCTGACGTGTACCCTTAAGGAATGTGAGTAGATGAAACGAGTAACGATAAATTGGGATGGTCAAGAAAGTATTACTAGTCTAAAAGTTATGACAAAATGTAACAGCGTACGCCTCGTTGGTCGAGTGGTTGCAAAGGCGACTGCCGATCGGGTCGGGTACCACCGGATTATTCAAATTTAGAATTTCTCGTAGCGACTCGTAGTCCGGATTTGTTCTCGGTGTAAGGCAATAGACACACCATGTATTCCATGGGACTTCATTGTGACTGGTGGAACGTGGGAGTGTACTACGCTCCTCTGCCTATCCCCTTCGAGGATTACAAGCGTGATGTTATTATTAAAATAAGTTCAGCGGTACTTTTTTCCATAAATTTGTCCTTTATTAGTCTTCTACATATTCTATATAAATTCAGATGAAGCACGTCAAGTTACAACAAAGGGCACGTAGTTGATATAATAATAATTATATCTTCATGACCAAACCCCTTACGGAATAAGCAGAGAGTACAGAGTCCCAAATACATCTATGACAATCAATACAATACGCACAAGTACTACATGTGTACCTTTGAATGAGATGAGTAATTTTGAAATAAAAATCCTTACGCGCTTACCCGTCCTTAGTTAGACAAGTTCAAAATGGGTATAGAATTAAAATCACCTTTCTGAACCTTTGAGTTTGTTTTATTACGGCTGTTTACATTCAGAGCCGGCGGCGCGAAACGGATGTATTCAGGAAACTTGTATTTAAGATTCAAACGAAGGGGCTGACATACATTTGTACGTCTACATACATAATATGTATGTATATCAATGTTTGAATGGCCTTCAGAGCCTTTGGATGTTCAGGAAGTTTTCACTTTTGATGCTCCCTTTAAATTATTCCCGATATTTAATAAGTTCAAAACGCAGTCGAACGTATCAGTTTTTGAAAGCAATTTTCACAAGCTAAGACCGGTATAATACATATTTTAATATATATATATAGTATATGTATACTTAAATAACAAAACGGCGACCAGCAACACTTATTAGGAAAGTAGTTGTTTTTCTAATAAGTTTCTGGTATTTTTCCATTGCAATGCTGATGTAAACGGTCTGGCTGTGTGCTTGCAAACGGTCTCATATTACCCAAATCCTATGCTTTTGTCATGTGACTAGAACCAGGTAATTCTGTACTCAGAGAGGGCAAATACTTGCGCTTACAAAATAAATATTAAATTTATGCTGCCTAAGGGCTCTATCTACAACTCCTGATTTCTAACAAACTGAGATCATTAACAACTTGTCCAATAGGCCCGTAAGGAATTTTAGACATTTGAACGTTTGACCTTAATAAAAACTATAGAAGTACTTTATCCCTTCTGAATAGATGTTCACACGTATAATTTACACATCTAACTAGAGTCACTTTAAATATAAAACATCTAAAAAACGAAAACATCGATTGCAAACAAGCAATTCAATTAACATACTCGTTAAATAAAACTCAAGGCAGCCCAAGGAATTTTGATTACACGACGACCGAATTGGACCCAACGGTCTTTACGGGACCTCGTTATATCTTGGAGGCTTTAAACGTTTAATATTCCATCAAGAAACCCGCTGAACCGTTGTGAGGCATCCAAGATGCAAAATCCTTTGGGAAAGTATTAGAAAAATATAAGAGACTGATAAAGTTCATCGTTAGTAACCGTCCTCCCGAGGGTGTCCGACGTTGCGAGATATTTCACGGTATTTTAACAATTTTAACGAGCTCTCATATTTACTTCACTGCACGCCACTCTTGATATGCCACTTGTTAGACTAATACCGAGTTACGAGGAGCAGGCACACAGCTCGAAATCGATATGTATCTGTTGATCTAGCGTCATACTTCCATTGTTATATCCAGTGTCATGCTTTTTCTCTACATGCTGAAGAAGAAAACTTCAAAAGTATATATTTATACCATACACATACAGAACACTTTAATAGCCTCACAATAACTGCTTCACTTCATTTCCCATATCATCGAACCCTTCATCCTTCCCTTCATCCTCTATTGGACAAGGCTCTCTTCTTTTTAGTCTATTATGCTGACCTGATCTCCCCACGAATTATTGATTAGGCCTATGACTACACAAAACATCAAGCAGTCATCATAAATGTGAACCAAGTCCTGGGCAAATTCACTACTGAGATAGGCTGATGATGATGATGATGAAGTCCTGATAAAACATACAAATTATGGAGACTCTCCTGCTTTTGAACTGGCTTTGTTAAGGTTCGTGGTCGTAATCAATGCCACATTACTGATACCAGTATTAAATATACGTAAATTAACATGCTATGACTGTGAACAAAACATACAAAGTACAATTATTTCTTAAGCGATAGTAATATTAGTATTTTCGCTTGACCGTAAGCTCTACAACAGGTAGGTATGCGGGGCGTAATCGTATATTCCTATTATGTCGGCATATGTGGGGCGTTTATACGCTTTGTCATGCCCTCCTGGGCCGTCGAGGGTTTACAAGGACCTTGGTTAGTCGCCTAATTCACTACTTGGACATTTCGGGACGGTTCATAAATCATATCCGTAAGTATAAATATATCATGGCTAGTGTAGTGTCCTGTGTTTATTTACATATTAGATTATGTACCATGGTGGGATCTAACGTATGTAACTGGTGAAATGTGGGATTGTACCACACTCCTCTGCCTACCCCTTCGGAGATTACAGGCGTAATGCTACGTTATAAATTGACATATAACCTAACGTAAAAATAGAATAACGAAACGAAATAAAAAAACTTATAAAGAAACAGAACAAAGAAAAGAAAGAGACTAAAGTATATAGATTTTTTTAAATTACTAAATCGCTTTGCAATTTTCCACTTCATCAAAACACAGCTTGAATACGCCACTTCGGAATGGTCGAGTTACTTTGCTCGGATAAGTTTAATTCGTCTCAAGGTCGAACTACACAAACCACTCACCAAATTAGTGAACTTATTGGAACGGAAAACACACTTTGGAACTTAGCTGTTCTGAGAGTATTTAAAACAACATACTCTATAGCAATTCTAACTTTAACTTGCGTTATATACATGGAATCTTACATTGCATTACATTTAACTCGAATCTTAAAACTGTTTGGAAACAGTTAGTAACGCATAAAAGTAACAAAAATCCATGCTATCATCAAACCTGTACATTAACACAGTTAATTTGAAAAACAAACCAAAATGCAAAAAAACATTCCATAAGTACCACGTAATTACTCACATAATACTCACTTCGACATTTTTTTGCTCACGCTGTATATTGGTAAGAACGAAAAGAAAATAACAAGAAAAATGCTTAATGCTTCTAACTTAAGCACCTTCTCCACCTAACAGCCATTTGATTTCACTCCAGAAACATCGCACAACGGCCACGTTGCCTCTGAATAGTTAAATTAAAGAGATTTTGCTTTTCGAGAGAGGTTTGTACAAATAAACTGCACATAGCCAAGAAGATAAAAATAGATTCAGTAAAGTGAACTCAGCTTTGTTTTAAACAATTGCACGGCGAGTTTCCGCTCCGTATATCCCGTGTTTATTCGCTGGCTAAAGCAGTTTTGAAACACACCGAGCTCGTGTCGCTGGTTTACGTTCAAGTTATAAATGTTTATTATTATATTGACGAATAAAATTAGATGTATATTCGCTTTTATACGAACCGAACAAGTTAAAATTTATATTTTACTATAAAATGCTTCGGGAGTATTTACACATGATTATAAATGTAACGGCTTAACTCACATGCATTTTTCGGGACGGCCCGAGAAGCTTCGGACCTGTACGAGGTCGCGGCGGAGACCGCCGCAACCTTGCTGCAAGCGCCGGGAGCTCATGAGGAAGGACCTCGTCATCATCATCATCATCAGGTACAGGTCCGAAACTAGTCGGGCCATCCCGAAAAATGCACTTGAGTTGCACTTGCAATGCACTTGAATATTTATATTCTAAAATTTGAATAACATTAATACTTTAATATTTCTGTGCGTTATACATTTGTAAAACTTATATATCACTTTAAGTGAAGCAAATTTGGTGCACGGAGATAGTACGACTTTTGAAGTCGAAACTTTGGCAAACAGTTTTAACTTTGTTAAGTTTTTTTTAAATAATAAATCTTCGTTGTCGATGCCATAACAATAAATAATTTGTATGTGTATAAACATAGATACATATGCTTAAGAGTAACCCTGGGATGCACTTCAATAAGCCATTTTACTACATTTTATACGTAGCTCCAAAGTGTAAGTTACCTAATAACATCGACCGGTATCAATTATTGCCTAAGTTGGGAATATTGAACAAATCAAATATACAGATATACAAATAAACAATAATACAAACGAAGATAAACTATAAACAAATATACAAGTACAGAATATTACAACAAAACTAGTTCATAACATACGGAGATACAAAAATATATCTTGGGAGCGGACACAAAGTAATATTACTAACTTTTCCTAAAACATCCAAATAAATCTTTCATCACAGGGACTCGGACGAGCCATAAATATGTTAGTATAACAGCGTGTGAATAATTTAAGCGGGGTCTAAGCAAGCACATCCTTTATAATACGTTCCGTCGCGACCTGTAATGTATCGCACTCGCACTTTCTGTGTACTTTGATACACTGTATATTATAAGTTTTGGAGGTTCGTTATATCAAAAATTTCGCTAAAGCCACTCGCGTGTGTAATATTTTGGTATGAAATTTTACGAAAGACAAAACAGAGAATTTTCTGTAGGTAAAATATTAAAGTGTACGACGGACGGTTAGATACGAGTACATTGTACTTTTGCTTGCGAGTATAGAATTAGATATAAAATAATAAACTTCAAGGTTTTAAGAGAAACTATTTGCTGACAGCTTACACTGGTGGGACTTATACATATTTATGAGGAAGTTAATGAATGTAACTTTTAAATACTGCTAATATTAATTTTTCAATTTATTTATTTATTGACGCACCACCAACAATACCTATGTACAATTTTGAAATTAATTTGCATCGTAGCACAAATGGGTAAAATATGCATGTCTTTACAGGTTCATTCGGTAATTCTAGTACGACATGTTAATGAACTAATAAAATAATACAATGTTAAAACTTAAAAAAGTAGAAAATACACACATTCATATCAGATATTTGAGACTGTAGTATACATAAAATATTAAATCCGGAGCAACATAATATGCCTAAGAAGTTGCTACTCAAAAAATTAGAATAAATTTAAAGTATGACATCGGATGGTAACTCATTTCCATAGACTAGTAGAAGAGTCCAAAGTTTAAAACGAGTATATAATACATAAAAACCATAAGAAGGTGAAACACAGAACGCTGATAAGTTTCAGCTAGATACTGTTGTAGTTATCTTCGCATAATCTTTTTCACTGTGCAACGATATCAGAAGAACCCACAAAGTGCACTCCTGGGTATTCCTGTCGATTCTCAGAAATATAATTTGCATTCTTATAAAGGGTTAACCATGTACTACTATGCATGAGATTTCGTCGTCTCGAAAACGGTTCGCGCAACAAAAATCCATTCTATTCTATGTGCTGTGAATTGGGAGTTGTTTGGTATAAGTCGGTTGAAAAGTTTCAGTTTTTATATCGATAGTTCTATATTTTCAACCCCGAAACAATCACAGCTTAATCGTCCACAGCAGTGCAGTATAACAAATCCAATATACATTTTTGCTCAAATATAACAAAAAAAAATCATAAAAATAAAAAACATATTACATATGTTTTTTATTTTTATATACTCGTACATATGTACATGATTGTTAAGTCCAAAATTTAATAATTATTTTTGTTCTGCTTTGTGTCCAAATTATAATTAACTTATCATATAACGTATCGTTTAGTTTATGGCACATTAAATAAAAATGCATAAAAAAATATTTACTCTCATTGGATTATAATTAAAAATATTAAAAATAAGATATTTTGAAAACAGGATGAACGGTTGTCGCGTTTTAAATGTATATTTTCGATATATTCAATAGTATGTTTCTTGTGTTTGGATCGTAATTCAGAATATTATAATTTCAATAAGATTTTTTAACGTTCTTAATAAAGTTTTGTATAATATAATTACGTCTGTCTTTGCTAAAAAGTTCCACAGACCATTATTCAAAACAATGACGATAATAATAATTGCATTCATTTTGTCCTAAAACGGTATAAGAATAAAGAGTTCCTTTTTAGCTTCTTCGAAAATTTAATGGCGGTTACCACTCTAAAGTGCTTATAGTCCATTTGGTTAAATCGTTACTGCTTCATCGTCATTTGCAGTTAAACAATAGGAGGTTTAAGGATACTGTTGCACAATCGAACTAAAAGAAGGATGAAAATCAAGCAGAAAATCATATCATATCGGAAGGAATATGAAAAGGAAAGAAAAGGAAATAGGAAGGAAATGAAACCAGGTGTCACTTATCGGCACCATTCAGCCCATGTTCTTAGAATAAGTCAGAAGAAATTAGTGTTAGTATAAATACTCAAATTTACTACCTAAATGTACGAAATAAACACAAAATGTAAGCTAGAACATGTTTTCGTCTGTTATAACAATAAAATATATTTAAGAAAGGCAAACAAATATAAGTTTGGCTAATGCAGATAAATCGCATAACGAAAATTAAATTGAAGTTCCCGTGACATGGAAGTACGGAATCAACGAGTTATCCATTTATTATAATCCAAAATATGCGAAATGTTTTGAATTAGAACCCAATATAAATAATATTGTTATTTATAATTCGTACACCTCTATGGTTATAAAATTATTAAGCGCATTATAATGATTATTCCGGGCACACGTTTCCACCGACAATTCAAGTTAGTAGAGTAGTAACTACTTCTTTAGTGAGAGCCAGCGGATTGTTATTTCGTTTTTAATATATCTATATAAAACTCTACATCGTTTGTCGTTTTCCACTTCGTTGTACAACAAGACAGTTAGATAAAATAAATAAATCGCTTCGCGGACGCTCGCTCCAAGTATTCTCAATTAAGACGGAAAATATTTGCTCGTTTATTTGTAGATCGGCTAAGAAAACGTCCATTTAAACGTCTGATACCAGACAAATGGGTTATAGAAATTTTATTTTAAACACAGCAATAACAATACGACACCAGCGGACGGTAAACGATACTTTAAGGAATATTTGTCTGAACGGTTTTGAAAGAAATACTTTCAAGGAAACTTACAGTCAGTTGATCTGACATTTTTAAACTTTGAAGTTTTACTTCGAATGACTAATTGAGATCTATTATTTAGACTACCGCTACAATAAACATAGTAAAGATATCTTATATATAAACATGAATGTTTGTCTGTATGTCATCGATGAACTCAAAAACTACTGTACCGATTAT
>DWFT01000470.1:0-11808 GCA_018246795.1 Microceris patrobas patrobas
TTGTTCTTCCCTTTTTTATTGACTGTTGTTTTTTGTTCATGTCCTTTTCGTTCATTTGTGTTTTCCGTCCGTTGAATTGGTCGCTAGTGAAAATATCTCCTGATTACGTAATCAAGGTTTTTCTTTCCGTCCGCGATAATTATTTAAATGATGAGCACGACTACTTGCTTTATATCTGAATGTAAATATACAGTCGTTTTAAGCTCAGTGCCGTACTATGTAGAGGTCTATGTCAAGCAGTGGACGGAAATAGGTTAAGATGATGATAATGTTATTACATCAATAAATTTATAATTTACCTAAATAAATGTGATTATCTCTCTATCTCGATCTCCAACCCGCATGCCCAGAGTGGAGATTACGGGCATTAACCCCCTTTTGGGGGAGGCCTATGTCCAGCAGTGGACTAAGATAGGCTGATGATGATGATAATGATGATGAAATAAATGTGTATTTATTTAAAAATGAACATATATACGTAGATTATCAATTGTCTGGTAACTATAGCTAACGCTGTCTAATCTGGTGGCATTTTGCGAACCGTGGTGAGATATGATTTTAGCACAAGTTATTTGCCGTTTTGGGGTGTCGCACGTTCGAAGTCTCATATATCTCGAACTCTCACTGGGCTAAATGGTCTCCTGGAAACATCGCATAGTTGTGATTTGTTTGTGGACGAGTGGATGGATATTTCGTCTGAATCTCTGGATTATTGTTAGCTGAATCTGTAATGTGTGCCTTAGAATTTAAAGTTTTTGTGATTTTGCGATATTTTTAGTATTATTATTTTTACCATTTTGATCATCAATATTTACATAAATTATTGCTATTAGTTTATAGACTATAGAGAGGTTTTTATTTTGAAATGGAAGCTCGCAACACGTTCCCGCTGGAATTTGCCACAAAATTCTGCAATCTCGGTTAAGATCTTACGCTGAAATAGCTTCGTACCCATCGTCTGAACTTTTGGCGCATTGCGACTGGATCTGGCGGTGCGTTGGTGCGGAAGTCGAGGAAATGAAGGCGATATGAAACTATGTTTATTTAGTTTCATTAAATCTGATGCGTACGAGACATGGATGAAGATGTTTTTATATTTTAGAATAACGCCAATCAAATAGGAGGTTCTACTGTTACGTTTCGTATTAAAACGTCTTGCTTATCATCATCATGGCATCATTCAAGAATAATGAGAAAGAAGCGTTAATTGATTAATGCTTTTGAAGAACGGCCAAAAAATTGGTTTTATTTTTGTATATTATTTCCATAATCATCATCTTCATAATTATTGTTAAACATGGCTACTTCTCAATTAATATTGTTATGTCCTGTTCTTGGTTTGCCATCGCATGTTATTATCACGAACCTAATATCTAAATTACAAATTTGATGTATACCAGTTTTTGGTTGTCTATCAATATTATCGGCCTTTGAATGACCATCTAGAGGAACTTGAAGAAACCAGACATTTAATACTAAATTGTAGCAACAGTAGGCGAGTTATCTATATAGTTTTCTTGCCAAAGTTAAAGTATTTTGCAGTTAAAGCGATCCTATCCCAAATATCTCCCTGTCAAAGATAAAATCGGCTGGCATGAAATCAAGACGCTGCTAGCAATCCTTTACAAATAGTATATCCTGCTGCCGGAAATTAATTCTGTATATAACCTGGTCTGTTGGTATTCTTCATATGTTATGTAAGAAAATATATCTCTAAGTTTATATGTAGTTTTAAAATGGTCATTGTATATTTTATTATTTCAGTCGTTAGAACATCTTTCTACATTCAAAAATCCATAGCATTGAACAATGGTATGGTACACATTTTTGTATTAATAATAATAAATAAATTATATATAAAAAATAGGTAAACGCTATTATATGTGAATATTTGGAGTTATGTTGTTTCCGATAATCACACTCGGAATCACCGGAATGAAAATGTAGGTATGATTGTAAAATCAACGTAATGAAAACCAATTCATGTAACACACTTATAAAACATTCATACTGAAGGGGAATCCAATAGCATACAAAGTTTCCGATGAAAATGTCTCGTCGTATTTGCTTGGAATCTATTCGTTATTGGTTTTTGAAACCGTACAACGGTCTTCATTCACCAGACGCGAATCTATAGCCATGTGTATACCTACAGATCGATTGACGAGGTCTTCATTACTATGATGAACATTTCAATGTTTTTTAGAGCTACAGAAATCTATTGAAATATATTTTTCCCCGAGTCCTGTGGCACGCTCTGGTTTATAAAAAATATTGGTGTTACGTTAAGCAAATGAAAAGCGCGGTGCATAGGAGGATAGGTTCCGTATAGCAGCAAATTTATTGCTGCTGTACTTTGGAAAAGCCATTTAGTACTCTGGATAGATCAAAATAATGTTTGTATACATTTTTGAAAATTCTAATTTTTAACTCGACTTGTGTTTCGAGAATTTAAAAAAGTTTCAAGTGATTAAAAAAGTCTGATCTTCTTCTTTTATGTCTCGTCTCGTCTTACATCCAGGTGGGAATTACTATAAACATTTTTTGAGTATTTGTTAATTTGAAAAGAAAAGTCATATCATATGGTACCTACATTAATCGTTGTCCAATCTTTTAAATCAATTTGTCATAGCCATGTAAATTCACAAGAGTATCTAAGGGGTAAAATAACTGCTTGCTCTTTATCAATTTTTTCACGTTTGTTCCTGTTTTCAGTATTTTTGTTCGGTTTCTTGTTCGGTTACTATGCTTGATCCGATGAGTATATGAATTTAACATAAACGCAAAAGCATACATAATTAAAAGATATAAAGGATAGGAAATGAAAGTGATTATAATTGTATAAGCTGTCATGTGCTCTGCCATTTGGTCGCTCTCTCTCTCTTTTTAATAGTGATGCATCTCTTCTCTTGTTATCCATTGTACATCAAGCAATACTACAGTCACGATTGTAGTCAGTATGATACACACATTTATTTGATTTAATAGAATCATCGAAAACAGTTAAAACAGCACAATTTCAGTCAATTCTCTTGAACTTAATCATCTATTCTAAAACCTCTAACCCCACATATAGCTATACCTTGTAGTGTCGTGTGTAAAACCCCAATAAATTTCCCAGGACCTCCTATCATTCTTTTAACTCGTGCCAGTACCTTAACCATACATTTAGGAAGATTGGAAGACATAATTCGAACCAAATTATTTGTTCTAACCTCCGATGTGAATGAGAACTATGTATGTGTACTATATTTAAAATATTTTTATTTTATTAATTATTAAATATAATATTACTTATGAGTCCTTTAGATTTCTAAAATAGAAAATATGAGAGAGGATCAAATACAATTCTAGTTCCTTTTTTCATACATATATTTTTGCATACAATCATTCGTTCTGATTAATTTTAATGTATGGATACATTAATGAACGTAGAGAAGGTATTGTAAAGTTTGTTAGGATCATTAGTGTCTGAGAGATCGACATAGACATCATGTGTATACATTTTAAATTTTGATACGTGAAAGAATTGAGGTGTACAATATTTTTTAACAATTAGATTTCAAAACGGTTTTAAACGATTAAAAGTTAAGCTATGACCAGTCATTTAATGAAACTAATGCTTTGGGCAATCGAGTTTCATACCTCGTATTTATATCTCAAAATCTTCTTTCTTTTCTATCCAGTCATTATGTTTACATGGTCCCCAGTGATTAATATCATTACACATCTCTTGTAAATTTTTTTGCGACTTAGGAGAACATATTTCAAAACCCCCGGTGTATTGGGATAACAAAACACTTACTGTAATGGCGAAATGGCTTATACTTCCGCCACAAAACGTTTTCTTATATGGCTTTTCGAACAACTATAAACTATATTACAACATTTCGACCGTTGCGCCTCATTGGGCGTGCTTAAACTCGTAAACTCGCGATTTATTTGCTAATAACACTTACGTCGATATATGAGTACTAGTATTAGTACATTAATATATATATGCAAGTTATTACGCTTGTTTCCCATATGGGTAGACAGAGGTTAAAAATTTCCGCTTGCTACGTTCTTAGAAGACTTCTTCTGCCTTCTCTATATTCTAAAGTCGTCAGAAATGCGCCTCCATTGAGGAAACTTTTGACTCATTGAACTTTTGGTCTCCTTTAATGTCTTCGACTTGACTCGAATATGTAAGCCTACGTCTACCTCGTTTGACTCTACTAATTACACTTGCCTTAAAAATCTGTTTCGTTAATCTACTATCATTCATTCTTTTTACATGTCCAAACCACCTAAGCATTTCTTTCTAAGTTCTAGTTACTACACCCTCCAAACATGTGTCTTTGTTTCTTCCTTTCTGGGACTTCTTTCTTCTTTTTTTTGGTACATTAATACCGTTAGTTATAAACAGAGAAATATATTGAATACATATTGAATTTGCGTAGAAATAGAATCGAACGCAATGGTAACGTTATTCTTATTTTGAATTTTGCTGTTATATCGTATCTACGAATACCAATGTTCGAACCAATATCTACGACTGCGAATACCAATATCTACGTATATCAATGTTTTTAAATATTGCCATTAATCTTTATAGTTTCATAAAACCATAACGTGTGTAGAGTTAATATGCGTAAAGTTTTTACATATAAATATATCTTCCAAAATTGTAGTGATTGATTTAATTCACTGTTGGCTCGTTGCGATCAAAGGGCAAGTTAACATGCGGCGGCTTACTATGCCAATCAGCTGATTAATCCATTGAAACAAGACGATTCCGCATAGTAGCGATGTCTGAAGCGAACGTAATTCTTTCTATATATTACTGCAATCTATGTATAACATGTAGGTACTGCGTGGACCAGTAACAATACTGCTTCAGGAACTCAAATTGTTTTGATAACAAAACTAGCAGTAAAAATAGGTGTAGCGGTACTTTTAATGGCAAACAGTATACACGTGGTGCCGTATACAAATATGATAACGATCTAAAATCGATTAACGATTCGCAAAACATCCACAAATCTATGCTAAACCGCCAGTATAATTAAACCACAAACGAACACACCGGGTGACGAGGACACGAATAAACATGAATAACATATTTATATACGTTGAATATTAATTAGCGTTCCAGTTATTGTGTTGATACAAAGGTATTATTTTATTATTAAATTTTATTTTGACATACTTGTAACGTTTTAAAATGAAAACGAATGTGTAGATATTTGTAGGATAAATGGGTAAAATCTTTGTGTTTGGAAAGGAAAAAAATGTGTGGAAGGATGACTTGGGGTGACGTGAAGGGAAAGTACGATGATAAATGATGTGAAAAAATATGATAAAGACGTTTTTAATTCAGACGATCTTTTATTTTATTTGTCTAAATTATGTTTTTCTTTTAGCTACGTGACATTCCTTTTAGCCTATAAAAAATGCAAATTAATTGTAGTTTTTTCAGGTACCTACGGCATTGTCTTTTTAAAAATATCATATACCTAAGTATTCATAAGTAAAATTTATTTGGGGTTGGTCATAACACAACCCTTACCGATTATTGTTGACATTCCTTTCATAGTCAACTAACGGGTGGGGCACGGTCTTATTTTATTATTCCACGTGAGGGTCGACGCCGACAGAATATTTCTGGTTATTTTACCCACCTTGCATTTATTGGGCGGGGGAAAAGGCGGAAATTGTGACATTTTTCACGAGGGAATATTTTAGGAACATATTGTTGACATTATCATAATTATATGTTATATTTTAGCATATGATGGTGTAGCGAAACCTTTAGTGCTGACGTTTACTTTGTTTTGTTTCTACGTCGAATTTAATCTAACAATTAAACTATCGAAAACAATACGATTAAGCCAATCATATGACAAGGTCACAATTTTAATGTACTTGGCCAGATAATGGAGTCAAAAAATTTGACATTATTTTAATTGTTATTATACTAGACAGCTTCGTTGGTCGAGTGGTTGCAAGTGCGACTGCCGACTGGGAGGTCCTGGGTTCAAATATCGGGTAGGGTACTAATGAAGTTTTCCAATTTAGAATTTCTATTAGTGACCTGGAGTCTGGATCTGTGCCCGTTGTGTGGCAATAGGCTCACCACCTATTCCATGAGATTTAAACGTAACTGGTGAAATGTGGTAGTGTACTACATACACTTCCCTGCCTATCCCTTCGGGGATTACAAGTGTGATGTTACGTTATGTTACGTTATTATCCTTGAGTTTGAATCGACATATCAATTTTACTTAAGCCGAATAATACGAAAACATAAAATATCTACTATGCAATTGTTTTTGTTAATACAATTGTGGTTGTTTTAACAATCCTACTGTTTTACTATGAACAATTTGTTAATACAATCGTTTTTGTTTTTACGTTAAAAACATTTTGCTCATTCAATTTTATACTGTACATCCCTACATTTTATTATTTCATTTCGCGGGTACGCAATACCGAGACTCTTAATATGCGTATTTAGCGGGAAACAGAGGCGCGAATTTTGACAGCTCGTTGCGCGGGAAATTGTTGACATGCTGAGGCTTTAAATTTTTTATGTAAAATACAACAAAGTAATTTTCATTCCGGCAGATTTGTTACGGCATGTTTTTGGTTTCTATTTTATGTGTCAAAGTGTTGTTTTGTTTTTTAATTATTATAATTCATAGTCGATAATTGTTAAATACGAAGTGTTACGTGTATAAGGCATAGGGCGTAAAGGTTGAAAAACAACCATAATATTATATCGAAAGTTAAATGTTCGTTCAACATGTGACATGCATTTCCAATACTGATTATTGCTGGATCCGTTTTTGCCAATAACTGCCATTGTCCGATCGAAACTCATTTAGATCACACACACCACGCACAAACATATTTTATATACGCAAACACACAAACAGTACTACTACAGTATACACTTGTTCATAATTTCAAATTATCAAGTCAGTCTATAAATTTCGCTGTTCAAAATATGTTCTAAAAAACCACACTATTTTAATTTTGTTCTTTTCTTTTTTCTTCTTCTTCATCTAAATTATTAACCACTGACACTTCAAATCAAATATTATTATTATATCGTCATGATTGGATCTTTGCGGGGTGGACAGAAATAAACTGAATGAATTTATCAAATACATGATATACGACATATTCCTAACCCAAAAAGCAAAAACATTGTTATTTTTCTTTAATGGGAGAATATTGACATTAATAGAATGGTTAAAAAGTTGCCTACGAAAAAAACAGCGTTGACAGCTAATGACACCATAAATATTGAAATGAAAATCATATATGTATATAGTGATCAAATATGTTTCGATAAAATTAATTACCTGCACAAAGATAAAACCAGAAGTATGTAGGTTAATTAGAGCATCTGTGAACAAATCTTCCATATATGGTGTGGGAAATTTATTTCATAACTGATGATATGTAAAAGTAAGCGCGGTTCGCGCGGTAAATGGCACCGGCTCTGGTTAATTTTTTTGTGACTGTTGCGTGTTATTTATTGTCCCCCAGAGCTTAGATTGTAAATCACTTTGTGCTACGAGTTACATTTTTAGTAATTTTCTGGAAATTTTACACATGTAGTACTTGTATATTATATTATATACAATTTAAATATGGGACAATATTTTTTTTTTTTTGTGAAGAGAGAAGGATCTCATGGGGGAGCCTTTAAGAATGGAGGATATCACACGTGTAGATCAGCAAGAAAGCTGTAATCTCACATGATTATATAGGTATGCCATGACACAAAAGAGAATGAGATTTTACAATTCTCCAATTTAATCCAGAAGAGCAGTAAATGACCACAGTATCAAGAAATTATACGCCGAAAAAAGCTGTATATCTCCTTGTAAAATATCAGAGCAATACATAATATCGCTCTGATATTTTGTATGGCACGAAATAATTCATGTTACTTGTTTTTTGGACAATAAAAATTCAGATTTCAGCAAAGACAACGTCAGAGAATGTGTGAGTTGACGGTATCTACGATCTCATTAACCTGTGTTTTACTGTCACAGCTGAGCTGGCAGTAGGTAATTTACCGCCAATTATTTTTATGTCTATTAAGGGAATTAAAACACTCGAAGATTCTTTTTCTGCGACTATCTGACTCAAAACATAAATGAATTTTTTTGTAGTTTTATTAAAGTCGAGTACTTAATCAATATTGAAATAGGTAGAACATTGTTATAGACATCTAGCTACATACTAGTTGGAACAATAAAAAAATGAGTTATTACTTAGTTTGTAATTTTTGAGTCAATAATTTTTATTCGGTATCATTATTGTAGCAGAAGTGAATTGTTAGTAAACAATCACATTTATTATATACCTTACGCTAACTCTTTCCGTCCGTTACTGGATTATCCTTGAACATTCGACTACTATGAAAAAATCGACGCCATTGAAACACCAATTACGTATCATGTTCCAAATTTAAACGCATTCATGTTCTCTGTCGTTCATCATATTTTGAATTAAATCAGTGAAGCGTTCATTCATTCCGTGATTCACTCGGCATCAGAGCGAACATGATCTATCCGCTTTGCAATTTAGTTCCAAACGTCAGCATTGACTGCAAATATAGTCACTTAAACGTCATGAAATTATAGTTGAAATTCCTGGTTCATTTGCATAATTGAATTTTCCGACGACAAAGTCTGATTGACAGGGATCGCAACTGTTCAGTGAACGAATCATTCGAGTATGTGAACTGATTTAGTTCAGGTCAATGACACCTTAAGTTTCAGAAACTCTTTTCTTACCGATGTTACTTTAAAACTTTTCATAAGTATGTTTTGTATGGATATAGATATGTAGTTTCAATTTGTAACATATGTAATTATGTGAATATGTATCTATGCATAAACTCTTTTGTGTACCGATCGTCACTGAAAGCAGAGTGGTTATTTGATAGAAGTATCGTTTCATTATATGTCATAGTAATGATAAACACTACTTTATACTGTAAACAACTGTGTTTAATTACGTTCCTATAAAAATATTATTAAAGATGACATCTGTATTTCTACAAAAGGTTAGTGATAGTAGTGCAGTACACTCCTACGATTCACCAGCCATAAGAGACATGAAATAGTGAGTGAGCCTATTGCCTACACCAGTTACAAATCCAAATTAAAAAATAGGTTGCAATAATATTGTATTAATATTATTTAGAGTAATACAAAAAGCCTATTATTAACATATTTCCGGTCTGAGTGTTATGTTAATTATTCGTTCGCTATGATCCATTTTGTAAGCCTGTTGAGCTGTTGAAGAGCTGTTATCAATTGAATTTACATAACAAATGCTCACTTCAAATTGTTTATGTTATAAGTGTCATTAGCACTCGTGTTTTGTTACTCATGATTATGAATGTACCGAATTAACTCACGTACGTTTTTCGGGGTGGTTGTTTGTTACTGTTTCGGATATTTATTTCTACGTTTGAATTGTTTATGTAATTGCTGTTGATTTTGGAGCTTTTCAATACCACTGATGTTCACGGATTTGTGGAAAATTATGGGTATTTGTTTTTAATATTTCAATTATGGGAGGTTGTTTTCAATATTAAATTTATGGGTAGTTATCTTTTTATGATAAGAACAATAGGTATATGTAGTTTCTTATTAGTCATTCAAATTAAAAACTATACGTACGTTTCATAACATTAACATTTTATTGACAAATTATTGTTTTCGTCAATTTTATACACTGCGACTTTATACACTGAGAACATCTTTGACACTGAGAACAACTTTATACACTGAGAAAATAAATCCGAAGTAAAGAAACTAGCAGTACTCTGTTTAATTATGTACTAATCGTTACATTGACAACGTTGCTTAAAAGAGTGTACCTATAACAATTTTGTGTTTCTATCAAGCCATTCAATAAGACCACTTACGTGTGTAATATTTGAATGCATGAAATTTATTCGAATTATATGATACAAAAGCTATGTAATTATATAAAATAATGAACACTAATTATGATAAAAGCGAGCGTGTCGTCAAAGAATACATATGCGACAGAAGGTACTCATTATAAAATGTGAAATGTTATATTTATAATGCCTATTCTGCTTTTTCTTCTATTCTCACTGCAAATTTCGTCTTCAGTCTTT
Source organism: Microceris patrobas patrobas (assembly GCA_018246795.1). NCBI lineage: Eukaryota > Metazoa > Arthropoda > Insecta > Lepidoptera > Hesperiidae > Microceris > Microceris patrobas. The sequence continues at coordinate 10,160 of DWFT01000470.1, forward strand.
AACAGTATACATAATTGGTGGCCAAATTAAGCCTTAATAAAGCTCCTGCCGATAGCCAGCAGCAGAGGCCATGGGAGATGCTGAGCTCTGCAATCGTTAACCTGCCTGGCCATCGTAGGGATTTATTAATGAATATTTACATAAAAAATACTCCATTATTAATTCTTATCCTGTAAAGTTAGCAATGAAAGCAATTACAAATGGATTATTCTACGTATTTATAACCGAAAATATCACTAACAAATTTAATAAACCACTGTTTTTATCAGTACAATAGATGACGAAATCAGTAATACAAAAGATGATGTAATTACTAACCCGAAGGAAGGATTTAATTACTAATACAGAAGGTAGACTTGACGTATAGCACAACAGATGATGTATGATTAAAACAATAGATAATCTAGTGACTAATATGACGTTATGATGCTGTGACAAAATATGACGTAATGACTAACACAAAATATAATGTAACGACTGACGTGAACGTTGTTGTAAAGTGTGATAATAATAATTTCGCCGTGTCGTACATAGCGGAAACAAATCAAGTCGCATGTCAAAAATTATTTCCTCATCTTGTATATATAATAGGCAAAAATAAAAAGGTGAAATTTAATAATTTCCACCGGCAATTGGTTTTGGAATTTGCACGATTTCGCGCTGGTTAAATTGACGGTTTCAATGTTTTGATTACATGTTAATTATGCTTATATTACTTGCTTTGCGGAATCTGTGATAGGGCAGTTCAAAGAAGCACGTGTTCAAGTGATTATGAATCAATAGCAAAATGTTGGTAATATAATGAAGATATTATTACGTTTTGTGAGTGACCACCTATAAACCGGATGATATGTTTTTACGACTAGGTATGGGTACATAGGATCTTCTGTTGTTCCTCTACTCAATGACGTAATAACTTGATACAATAATTTTACTACAGAAAAATAATTTCTAAATACAGATAAAAAATTTAATACATACTTTTTTTATAAATAGGCGGCGGCATAGGCGGATATGTACTACAATTTATTTTTATATAAAAAGGCAGGCAGAGTGCAGTGGGAGTATACTCATCTGCCTACCAATTCTAGTGCTATATTATACGATATTTATTTTTATTTAGCTGTAAATTTAATAACTTCTAAAATGAGCTTACTGCTGTGGCTCGCTACACTGTGGTTAGATGCGTTAATAAGAGTCAGATTAATTAAAATCCAATTAACAAATCCATCACGTTTATTCAGCGCTGATTGCGGCGACACGCGCGCTCTGGCTTCACACAAACTGTTTACATTTCACGTGTAATTAACTATCATTTATTATTAATCCGTTTTATGAATAATAACAATTATAATAATCCTGACTTTCTTATAATTCCACTTTTAGAATATGGATCTCCTCTCATAATAAAATTTTAAGGCCATAGTTACTCGTATATTTCATGAATCTCAATCAATATTTTTCTTTTCAACATTATTGTGGATTGTAGGGGAAGTGAAGGGATTTTGTCCAATGGCAATATAAAGTGAGTCACTCCATTTTTCTGGTTGATATTGCACATAATAAGCTGTCACGTGTGCTCGTAATCGAGCTAAAGCCATGTTGCAGCACGGCACATTTTTGTTGTCTTATTTTAAAAGAGTGCTGGA
>DWFT01000471.1:0-11805 GCA_018246795.1 Microceris patrobas patrobas
GCCACACAGCGGGCTCTGATTCGGACTCCGTGTCAATAATAGAAGTTCTAAATTAGAAAAATCCAATAGTACATGACCCGGGATTCGAACTCAGGACCTTCCGAACGCGCTTGCAACCACTCGACAAACGAGGCAGACATATAAGGTAATAATAAAAGTTTGATAATAATGCAATACCACTATCATTGATTATGCCGTGATTAGTAATATAAATATTAGTGATATTTAGTTCTGGATAATACCTAAGGATTTATTCATACTAAATATTAAGTTTTATTTAGCCCCAATCGCTTCGTTCGATCAAAACATATTACTAACACGCATTAGCAGTTGTAGGATTAAATTTAAATCAAAGGGAGTCAGCCGTCTCGTGCAGGTTTATTTGCTTAATTAAGAGGATTCGTAGCAATGTAGCATAGGACGCCCTTCAACTAGCTGGAATGACGGTATAAAGTGACTGTCAGTGGTTGGCTACGAAGAGCTGAAGGTTGAGCTCATTGGCGTTGTATTTCAAAGGCCTATGTGCAGTGGGTCGGAACAGGCTGATGATGATATTGCAGTAACAGAGGGTAGTTATTAGAGGTATATTGTATTAGAAATACGTATTGTCATAATTATATATCGTCACGAAAGATCCATATACAGGGTAGGCAGAGAGTACCAAGTACCAAATATTTCTATATTTAGAGAGCGGTCGTGATTTTTTTATATTAATTACTCATTTAAGTACGCTGGGTTTGGATATTTTTGACTCCCGCATCGGTTAGTGAAAACAATAATAGTAATACTTCCATGCAGTGGCATAATCGTGCAGCGATGACGCCACCGCAAGCAATGGTGCGGAACCGCGGAAAAAGGATTTACCACCTTAAAATCGAACCTCTCCAGTACATTGCAAGGCACTGTAACACTTTGTTGGCACGGGCCAACTTATACTGGCGATGCTATTTTTCTCGAAGCTTCCATTTTCAAATTCAGTGAAAAGGAGTGTTATTTACAATGCGCCGCGACGTTTGCCAATTTCTCCGGTACTAAATATGTCCATTGCCAATTCGTGCACTTCTCGTCACGTGATCCAATGGATTCGTATCTACCTACATTTTCTATTTATCATACGAGTATATAATATAGTATACAGTATAGTATCGTGCGATCTCCAACCCGTATGCCCAGCGTGGAGATTAAAGACATAAACCCTCTTTTCGGGGAGGCCTATGTCCAGCAGTGGACTAACATAGGCTGATGATGATAATGATTATACGGGTATATTGTTGGTGACAGAGGGTAAACTATCTTATTGTAGACGTATCATGTCTTAGGCTGGGTGGGGTACTACGATTTGATTATTTTTTGAAGTTTATTTAAAAACCAGAAAATGAGTTTCGTAAAAAATCTATTTTTACTATTCACTTAGGTAACTTCTGTAAAGCAGTTGAATTAGACCAATCGATATAATGCATAGAAGTTGATACAGTAATTAGGAATATAGATTTATTTACTTAATATAATATACTTAATGGATGACTGCCTCGTTGGTCCAGTGATTCCAACCGCGACTGCCGATCGGGAGGTCCTGCGTTCGAATCCCGGGTCGGGTACTATTGGTTTTGTCTAATTTATGAATTTCTAGTAGTGACTCGGAGTTTGGATCTGTGTCTGGTGTATGGGAATAAGCTCACTATCTATTCCATGGGACGTAAACTTAATTGGTGAAACGTGGGAGTGTATTACACTTCTCTGCTTACCTCTTCAGGCATTACAAGTCTGATGTTACATATGTATTACTACAATTGGTTTGCAGATTAGCAATTATGAAAGTGGTTATTACAGGATATTATTTCTTAAGAAACCACAGAATTAATAAGAAAACCGTACAAAAATGTACTTAGAATGAAACTGATGAAGAATTGTGCTTCATTTAAAAAGATGTGGGTGTCACCTAGTTCCTAATGGTCAGTGGGCATTTATAGACCTATAAAATAGCACCAGGAGCACACCACCTGCCCAAAGCAATAGAATTGAACCTAATAAGCCCCAAGATGCAAATTACTGGCGGTTATCCAGCAATAACATTAATTGATTTTCATTCGATACACCTGCCGCTTTAGAATTACAAACGGGCTGGCTCCAGTGAATCCATTGCAGATGTTACAGGGGCTTTACGGAATGGTATCTTGTTTAATACCACGAGTACTTTATGTACAATATAGGAAAGAGTATTGCTAACTTTTGCATTAGTACTTTTATACGCATAAGTTCGCAAGTTTAAATAAAACAAAATTGCTTACTATGCTTACTTTTACACGTTGTGTTTACGTTAACATGTTGTGCTTACTTTTATATTTGTGCTTACTTTTACATGTTGTGCTTACTTTTACATGTTGTGCTTACTTTTACATTTTGTGCTTACTTTTTCATGTTGTGCTTACTTTTACATTTTGTACCTACTTTTTCATGTTGTGCTTACTTTTTCATGTTTATATTTTCACATGCTATTTTAATTTAATGTAATTAATCCATTTTAAAGTGAATTGATGAATCATGGTCGGTGAAGGTTTTTTATTCTTTATTATGTTCTAGAACTAACAAGTAGAGTAGAGGCTATCCGATTTTATATGCATAATTTTAAATAGGACTTTTTTGTATGGACAAATAGTAAGTATTTCGTAGCACGCAAATATTTAATGAGCGGATTGACTTTTAGGAATATTACAATAAAGCGTAGACATCTTAGTACTAGTAAATATATAGGAATTTTAGATTCACTATATAAATACAAGTATAAAAGATTCGTAGATTTTTTATATAAGTGACAGTTTAGGACTTATATGATTAGTAGACTAATGCAATAACATGGTAGACATTCCAATAACACGGTAGGAAATTTAGAACTAGTAAAAGGGTAGAAACTTTAAGTATAGTAAACTAATACTCGTGTAGGACTTATGCAAAAACGTATGAATTTTAGGTTTTCTAGAAACTTACCAACTGGCTACTAGTGTGGGAATTGTACAAGAAAAAAGAGTACAATTGTAAAACCAGTGACAAACTACCATGTACTGGCCAATGCAATTACTGCGGGCTCAGAAGGACCAGTTGCCAATAACGTTAATTGATGACCATTCCATGCACCTGCAGCCTTCGTTGCTCTGCAGGGATTTTGTTGATGAAGTGGCTTGTGCAAATTGAACTCAGTTCACATTATCTTTTATTCATCGAAGAGACATTTAAATGGCAGAATCTTTTTATAGAGCACACAGTGAAATTAACACCTACGAACTTTTCGTGCTTGCTTATTGTGTTTATAGATAGTTAAGGGCTTGGTTTGTGATGTATTTATTTGAGGGGCGGGGTTTCCCCGCATTGACTGCACCGCGCGTTGGTGCAGTGGTTAGTGAAAGGGACTGTTGCGACGGGGGTCGTGGATTCGACTCCCAAATTAGTTTTATATGCGAGTGTAAGAAATATCTACATAAGTTTATTTTTATATGTATATATGTATATACTACCTACGTAGTTTATATGCCGCCTGGTTACCGTAAAACAAACTCATGAAGCTTACTTTGGGATCCGATGAATTTGTCTCAAGATTTACAAAAATAGTCATTTTCAATAATATATAAATAATATAAGAAAGAAATCATGTGACCTATTCGCGGTTCTTGAGTACATTATTTTAAAATATGTAATATTGAATATTTGAACAATTATGTACATGTTGAAACACTAACGTTGTTATGGATAAAGATAAGTTAATATAAAAAATTAAAAGAATAATATGGAAATATCACTGATGTTGCGAGCTGTGTAGGTATCGGTAATAGAATAACCAATGTTCTCCAATATATATAACCAAAGACGCATTCAAACAAGTCGCGGTACATCTCAACCGGCTCAATTAGCTTGATTGAGATCCATTTGCGAAAGTGCTGTGATTATTATCGTGTAATAGAACCACTTAATTCCGCTTTCCTGCTGTTTGTATGGATTGGCTTTAATCCAAAAAGTTCACGAAACTCAGTTACATGGAAGTTTCTAGAGCGATTTTCTCCATGTTTCAACAATGAGAGCTTCGGAGGTGTTAAGAACAAAACATGTTATAATAGGACTAAGTACGATTGTATGTTTGTTTGTTACATGTAATTTCAGTGCGTTGACAGCAGTGGTTTGTGTATTTAAGCTTGCTCTTTCAAGGATCTGAGAATCGAATCGGGCGCGTATCTCTGCTTTACAAAGTTGTATGTATTTGTAGAATCAATATTCTTTGTTACAACTATGAACAAAACGTCGTAAGGAAACTTGCACATTGTAGAGTTTTAAATAGAGTTTTCTAAGCTGTTATACTGTGTCTAAAGAAAGGTAGATCATTATTTTTACTATAATATCACGCTACGTCCCTTTACGGGGTAGGCAGAGGCTATGGAGAACAAAATATTTCTATCCTCACAGACCTGCCGTGCTTCTTGCACATTCATCACTCTTAGTATATATGGACACTAGTTTCGGAGAATTCTAATCCGCCCATTAGTCAGACGGGAATGATAGAATGGTAGCCTAAATTTTAACATTGCGAGAGAAAATCGCTATAACATATCATCAAGGAAAATCAAACATCAATCAAAGGAAAAATTAAAAGGAAAAATCTGTAACCGTCGAAAATCCTTCTTTTCTGCGTAACCCTATGTGAAACAGGCTTGACAATAGGTATATATAAATCATTATACATGTAGTACAGTGAATTTTAGTATTGGCAAGTTTTTATAGTGATTAAAACTAAGGAGGCTGTTCTTATCTGAATTAATAAGAGCATAGATTCACTTTCAATGTATACAGTACAGTCAGTGTTCTCACGAAGATTGACGGTGCGGAACTAGACGACACCAGACGAGCAATGTCTTCTAAATTTGTTTTAATCTTCCTTACATTAAACCATACATATATATACATTGACAGGTATGTTACGGGGTTGGCAGAAAGCACCAAACGTCTCAAAAGCACCAAAAACGCACCAAAAATCTCTATTCTTACATCCTGTCATATCGTCATCATCCTGTCGTTACATATCCTGTTACGCTTTCTACATTCCAACAAACATATTTTTTCATTCTTGTAGTTTAAATAATCTATAATTATTTATTATTAATAAATACGATTACAAAATACTTATACAAATTAACACAATAATTACACAACACAATACAAAAAAGGCATAGATTAATTATTAGGTAATCATCATCATCATGTTAGCATTTTCCGTTCCACTGCTGGACATAGGTGTCTCCCAATACCAGGTAGGTATACCACAATACTCGATCCTCGGCAGATGTCATCACCACTATCAGCTTCCTTCTTAAGATCATCGATCCAACGGGCCGTAGGGCGACTCACAGTACGCCTGCCAGATTAATCATTATAATATTATGTACTATAATTTTAAAGTTCCTTTAGCGAGTATTATTCGCCAGTAGTCAATAAGCTCGCAGTGAAACACGTTAGTTAATACGGCACTCTCGTATTGGCTTTGCCTCCGCATAATAAAATACAAAACTTTTAACGGGTTTAGTTAATAACGACCCAGTTTAGCCACGTTCGGGATTTAATTAAAAACAGTAATAACTGTACGTATTCCACAGGCGTCAGGGTATAAATCCCCGTAATGCTAAAGGTTTCGAAACTGTAATACAATTTCCTTATTAATTTATTAGTAATACGATTCTCATGAATTATTTATATGTTAGTTTATCTTTTTCTGCATCGTTGGGCGTTGCAAGCGTGACTGAGCAATAGGTCCGGGATTCGGTTCCCAAGTTGGGCAAAGCATAATTGGATTTTTCAAGGTAATAATAATAATAATTCTCAGTAATAGCTCGGTGTCTGTATTTGTATTCGGTATTTGGCAATAGGCTCATTAGGCGTGTATTACATAACAAGTCATACTTGCGAGTATTACACTCCTCTGCCTACCCTTATATGCTATGCTATGTTATGTTAATTCAAAGGTTAACAATCAAATATATAAGGCAACATTAATATAGAGCAATATGTAGAGCTGTTTTTATTCGGAACAATAAAACTGTTGACACAAACCCAATGTCATTAAACTATAACCAATAATGTAAGCCAACAAATAATACTTTATCAATTGTTCTTTACCGCTAATTATAATGAACACAATATGATTAATTATTATTCGTAACACAATGATTCGATGATCATTTTATTTACCAATTCAATTCTGTTTGCGTTACCGTTCGTAATGAACAACATTATGATGATATAAACGCTTGGTATGTTTAACATTTAATGTTCTTTCGAGCTTTGTTAATTTGGATTCATGTTGTTTTAATTATCAGGACATAGATATGTAGCTTATTTATACAAGTAAATAAAACTGTAGTGTCTGTTTGTAATATTAAAGTAGCAGCGGTTTACAAAACGCACATATATGTATATGTATACAGGGTACATATACCAAAATAACATTTTTTACAATTCTTGTCTATCTGCCTGCCTGTTTGCCTTTCTGTTTGTGTCGGCTAATCTCTGGAACGGCTGGACTGATTTTGACGGGAGTTTCACTGACATATAGCAGATGTTATGAGGTGTAATTTAGGTTATTTTCATTGTAGAAAAAGTTTTAGGGTTCTCTACAAAATAATTAAAACCACAAATAGTAATAAATCTACGCGGACTAAGTAACGGGCGTAGCCAGAAAAAGAATAAAATGCTGCGTATTTGTGATTCAGTCTTTACTTAAGGACATGTAGTACCTATTAAAATGCACCTGCGAGATAGTTTGCTACGCACCATGGTTTTGAAGCGGATTGCTGTCGTATTCTTTACTTTGTGTCTAGCTTTTTGAACTGCGTATAAAGTCTTTGATAACTCAGCCTGTAAGTTGACTCCAGTTTTAATGATAGTAGTAGTAACTAACAATTTAAAGTATTATTTTTTTAAATTTTAATATAATATGTACATCATGATTTGTAAAACATTTCAAAACACACTCGAAACTAACAAACGTATCGCAAACATATTCGATTTAGTCTTCATATATCGACAACACATCTCTTACTATCGCGTCACATGAAAGTATCACGGCTCAAAATTGGCAAAGTGCAGTAATATTACAGACTTTTCAAAGAATACTCAAAAGTATTTAGCGTATCGAAACCATAATTGATTTAGTTTTCATAAATTTATAAAACGTACCTCATTGTTACATTACATAAAGGTATCGCGACTCGAAGTTGGCTACGCGCAGTAATAAAACAGCATAGTCTTCAAAGTACACTCGAACGTAATAAGCGTATCGAAAACCTAAACGTTTTAGTCTTCATATATCGATAACACGTCTCACTGTCGCATTACATAAAGGTATCGCGGCTCAGAGTTCGCAAAGTGCAGTAATAAAGCAGGCTTGTCTCCAATATTGCCCCATTACGTCCAACGGTTAATTTATGCCGCTGCTAAGTCATAAGGTAGGACGAGGCAGCGAACGGATGTAGAGCTAAAGGAAAAGGTATGACGCGTCATTAATGCTCATTAATGTGAGCTATAATAAAATCGTGTACATGACGTGCATGCGTTATTAAAGTTCTATTGGGTATATTATTAATTATTTATATATGTTCTCTGATCGAAACCATAATATAATTGACTTTTTAATTTAACATTTTGACACATACTTTGATGTTGTTGATAGACAGATGACGTTCGAGAAAAGCTTTAATAGCCAATAACATGTTATTAGTTTAAAACACAATTAGAATATAGATTACAAATTTCATATGTTTAAAATTGTGACTTAAATATTGGTTATGGATTTTTTTTTCTGAAAACTTAAGTTTTTACATGAAGATTGTTTCTTCTTTTTGTATATTTTTTTTTTTGTAAAAGACATTCGTGCTGCCATATACATATATGAGTCGCTACTCTAAGCATAATAGAGAGAGATTACATGAACAATGTTTCCTTGTCATACAAACTGTTATACAATCCTTTGACAACATGAACGGAAATCCTGAACCGTGAACGAAAAGACGCTGGTTTATTTTCGCTACACAAAGAAACGACCATTTAAGTCATTTGACATCGCATACTCCCGCCTTGAAAACCTTTGCAATAATAAGTATTGTTTCAAAGCCTTGACTTAAGATTTATTTAAGTTAATATAAACTAGTCCTAGTTACTAAGTCACAATAATTAAAGTATTTAAGCTCAAAAATGACAGTGACATTAGCTAATGTCACTGTCACTTAAAATGATATTGACATGACAGTGACATTAGCTAATGTCACTGTTATTGCGATAAAGTTGTTGCAATACTGTTGTTACAATACAGCTGTGATGTAATCAAAATGATCGAGGAATCAGATTTAATTACAAGTACATTGTCATATATCCAATATGACTTGTATTCTGTCAGTAAGCTGATAGATTCCTAGTAGATACTACCGCGATGGTGATTTTCAATGAGAGGAGTTAAATATGAGGGATAATGCAAAATCAAATTAAATAGAAGCTTTAATTGAGCGCTGATAGCGTTATATAGAGTTAGCGAAGTTGATTTATCAATGGAGACATACTATCTTGTATTATTACACGTCACGTCATGGGATACACTGAGAGCATGGAGTGCTAAATATCTCAATTAGATCTGACGTGCTTTGTCTATATTCGTCATTTCTTTTATTCATTAAAACATATTAAAAGTCGATAATACAACAAACGAAAAAAAAATTACAACTAAACTGTCTAAATTTTACAACTAAATTGTCTTTTTAATAGACGTAATATCTAATATTACCTTCCCCCCTCCTTCACCCCCATTCCGTCGTTTCTAAACAGTGCCTTTTGGCCTAGACCCATTCAAAACAGTGTACGTCAAACAAAATCTCCAAAGGCTCATATATAATATTCCACTTCACATCACAAAACTTTAGTCACAACTTCACATGATATTTCAAGTCTCTTCTTGAAACTCGCAATCCTTGGTAACGGGCTGCCAACGGAGGAAGAACTTGGCAATTTATTATCATACTCCTTTCTTAAAGTTTTATCTTAAACGTAAGGCGTTAGCTGACATGTTCTGAAAGAGGTATAGATGATAAAAACGTAACACCACGCCTGTAATTTCCGAACGGGTAGGCAAGGGCGTGTAGAACACTTCCATGTTTCACGAGTTACAGGTGTTGTTTCTAATTATTATCAATTTTTCTTCTTTAAGTATTATTTTAATTTATATTTATATTTACTTCATACTATTAACTATATCGTTTTGTATATTTTAATATGTCGTATACAGCGTACAATAAATAAATTTAATGAGCCTACAAATAAACGTCCTGTTATGATTTAATTGTTTCTTCCCACAATCCCCACGCTGAGCATGCGAGCATTGTAGAACACACCCACACATACCATTTACTCATATATGTACATACCTATAGCTTAATAAGCACAAGGAACATTCCAATCGACATTTGTCAATTAACTTAACAATTTTGCTCATTACTCTCAAACTTAACGCTACTTACACACGTTACAAAGTTATTCAGTAACATCGTCGACACCTCGCAAGTCAATAAGTGTAACTTGCCGCAAATCAAAGCGAGAACTTCGTTTCTCTCACAAACTTTCGCCGTCTCGCCTTTGTGAACATTTTAATAATAACCGCGTAGATGCGGGGCTGCTGTGAAATTTTGTCATAGCGAAGTGGAATCTAATAATGGTGTAAACAAGATGTACTCGTATGTACGTGTTGAAGTCATGCTGAATATATGAGTATTGTATCTTTAAAACAATTCCTGAACTGAATTATTTATAACTAATAATATATGTAGTATGAGCAGTTTGATTTGAATTCATTAAAGTTTAATATTGTTAAAATATTAACTATATTGTTTAGTTTTTTCATCAGCCTATCTTAGTCCACTGCCGGACGTAGGCCTCCCCAAAAGGAGGTTTATGTCCGTAATCTCCACGCTGGGCATGTGAGTTGGAGATCGATTATTACATTTGTTTAATGTCAATTGAATGTCATTTGTTCAATTATATAGTGGCTGTAATCGTTCAATAGCTTAGAAATAGGTCTTCCACTCTGGTGGTCGTGGGTTCAAATCTTAACGGTACCTTTTCGTATATGCACACGCACCAGACACACATACATTGTATAATTAATGCGAAGTAAAAGTACGCGGCATATTACAAACTTATTTAATAACATCTTCGACACCTCAAAAAGTAATAAGCGTATGTAATCTAACGTGAACCAATCTGCATACTCGTATGAAACATTTACGTCGCTGTACACTCGACTCGCTCGTGACGTGTGCCCGTGTAAAGTGTATTTGCATATTATCAATAACTTGTTACAATGAATGGTTCTCTCTCATCAGATCTGTAAGGAGAAAAATATTTGGCACTCGGTGCTGTCTTTATCCCCCTTGAGGGGAATGTGCTACATTGTAGACTACATCTTGCTTACCATCAGATAAGGGGTTATTCGTTATCAATTCGCACGCACGCACTTTGTACAAGCATGCGAGATGGCGACAGAAATATTAGGTAAATTCGAAAGGTGCTAATACGCCCGATCGGGCGAGTTTATGACGGGCGAGATGATGAATAACCCCCTGCACTGGACTAGCACGGCAAAACTAGCTTTAGTCCCATCATCTTCAGAAAAGATATTGTTCAAAAAGTGGAATCATTAAAGAGCAGATGGCCAGTCATGCTTTAATGCTATTTCTGTTACATTTGCAACGAATATTCATTAATTCGATGATGCTCATATCCCACGTAATTATTTCAATTAATTTACACGCCTTTAAGTAACGCCAGTGACTCGTTGATCAAATAAAATAAATTCAGCCGCTGAAAATATTAATGCATGAATATTCGAATATTGGTAGTGATTTATCGTTAAACCTACTGCCTAAATTTAAAAAAACGTTTGCTAATATTTTTATCTTATTACATTGTCTGTTATAGACAAATGTTAACATCAAAATCTTTTTTACTTTGTATCATTCTGATATCTCTTTTAGTGTTAAATACGACAAACTCCGCCACTACTTAATAAAGAGCTCGGTTAGGTCCTGAACTAAACGGGTATTCAGATAAAAGGTATAGGCGAGTTAAACTGGTAAATATCCAATCAAATAAAATATTTTGTAAGTTCTTAATTACGTATCACAAATGGTGTTGCGCGTTGCAAAACAACAACGAATGGTCTTTATGGTGATTAAAATACTGTTTGATGTCGTATTAAAATGATGTTCATTTCTCTGGCGACGCGGCGTCACCCGCGGCGCTGACGCAGTTGGCACATGTGATGCTCTCGCTATACTGCCACTACGAGGGTGTTACGTAAATGGTAATCGACCTAGTATTCAATTGTTATGCTAAGAGGCACGCAGTACATTGTAGCCGTCCGTGAACTTCTCGCGTCTGATCGTTGCGCAGGCGAAAAGCCAAACCAGCAAAACATTTGTCACAGTGAAATTACTCCGAATATTTCTGACTGATATTTTATGATGATTTATAAGAGTTTTAGTTTGGTATTCTGAATTGAAATCACAGCAATATTTCTTTAAAGGAAAATTTTATATTAATAGCGGTTTAATATCTTAAATTTGATACCATCTCGATAAACACTTGAAATTGATTAAATACATTATTAAATTAATTGTCCCTTTATGTATTCTAAGTCATACCATTCTTTAATCATATCTTATATATTTATACATTTATAACTATATTTGTATAGAGCTGATACGAGATGTGGTTGGAAAATGTGCA
>DWFT01000472.1:0-11800 GCA_018246795.1 Microceris patrobas patrobas
ATATTTATTTCTGTCAAAAAATACGATTCTTATAAAGCATGAAGATATGGTAATTAGAGAAAAATTATGAGAAAAATTGCTAGAAAAATTGTATTTGACTAACAATGTCCGTGTTTTAGACGTACTGCTAAATGCATTTACGAATTTATCGTTTCCATTATACGTTCCATCATAGACATCCATCCACAAATAATCTATACACAATGCCTTCTGTCTACCCCATAAGCGACCTAGCGTGAAGATATGAATGTAAATAATGTTTTTTTTTATAGGTCGCTAGGATTGTTCTAGAAAGATAAAAAAGTGAGTTGTAAAATAACTAACAATTTATAGTAAATATGATATTCAGCTTAATACATTAAGAATGTATACACAAAGCTCGTCTCAATAAAGATAAAATATGGAAGATAAAAGCACAAATTTCAGCCAAGTAAGTTTTGCCGGCGTTCGCATGAAAATGCAGTTGTGCTGAAAGCATTTCAAAGAATTTTATACAATGCTAACAAAACAAAACAAAACGCAAAGTTTTACAAAGCTGAAGAGGAATTCGCAATATGAAGTAAACACGCTGTCTACCTGCGCAACAATGCACACATAAGTTTATGCTTTATTTTAATGTTAAATATAACAAATTTGCAACTCAACAGTCAATTGGACATGGTGAGCTTATCAAAGTGTATAATTGCTGTTACATAGTTAGTAGATTCCATATTACGTGGGACTGAAATATAACCTGTATCAAATAATTATGGATTTGATATTGATACTATCTCGTTATTATAACTTTGATAGTAGCTGATAGTGGAGTCAGACGACTTTCAAAAACCGCCTTTAATGTTGGAAGATAATACTAAATGTAGAAGTAGCATGTCGGGTCTGTTATGATAGAAATATACCTCTGCCTACCCTTTAAGAAATCTAGCGCGATAACGAAAGTCATACATGATAACACTTAGATATTTCTCTTAATACATCAAAGGAACTAACTACTCTCACGAAGTTAAAGGACTTCGCAATCCTGTAAACAAAGTAAAATCTAAACCAGGTCACCTGTAACTCAGCAGCGTTCAGGTTTAAGTCAATTGCCTAGACGAGTACTTCCGACAGCTGCAGAACAAAGCGGTCGGAAGGGGCTCATTAATTTTTCAATCTACCAGCGCGAACTGGCCAACAGACGCAACACGCCCTCACCTCGCCATTAGCGGTGTTAACTGGCGTGGCCTGATTCGGTTAATTCGAGATGGTCTAGTTTTTGATTAATAGTTCATAGTTCAAATCATGTTTATATTCCTACGTAACTTCACGCCAGTAATCCGCGGAGAGTAAAGCAGAGGAGTGTAATACACTGCCACGTTTTACTAGTTACATTTTTATGCCCCACTATTGAGTAGGTGGTGAGCCTATTGCCATGTACATGGCGGATTCTAGACTCAGATTCACTACTAGAAACTTCAAAATGGAACATCCAGTAGTGCCCGACCCGTGTTCGAACCCAGGACGTCTCGACAGCTAGTCGCATTTGCAACCACGACCAACAAGGCAGTCAAAACTCCACATATGGTATGTTAAAAGTCGTATTTGTTGTATAGAGTGGTACAATATAATAAATTTATTTTAATTTGATATAAATTTATACGTTGTTTTCCATAATGCCGTCCTGTGTTCTAAAACGCAATTTGCCAGTATGGTAGAGTGGCTGTTAATACACTGACATACACACATAACGCTCTTCCACATTGATCACTCTCTTCACTCACGCACATCTGATCTATTTGTTCAGGATAGATACTCGTAATTCTTGGTCTGTTTTAGCACCTATACCTAGTCATCAAAATTGGCATTGCATATCTGCATTCCAAAGTAAATATACTTATTCTCAATACAATATTATATTCAAGTATAATGGAAGATAACTCCGGTAATGCTAACCTAAAACCTAATTTCTTAGTGAAACTATAATAAGATATAGATGCAATAAAGGCGTCGTTAAGCCTCATTACGGCTACATATGGCCGGTGAGCTATCAAATTTTATTACATAATTGCTTTATTAAGAATTGTGAAGGTGCTCCGAAGTATGAGCCGTGTAGAACGTTGATTAAATTAACGTATCTAGAATATAGAATGCGGAGCAGCAATCTACAGGCTCTCGGGGATGTGGTTCTCAATATTTTTCACTGTATTCCATATGTCGCCTAGTATTACATCTATTAGTCTGCCTCATTGGGCAAGTGGTTGCAAGCACGACTACCGATCGGGAGGTCCTGGGTTCAAATCCCGGATCGGGTTCTATTGGAGTTTTCTAATTTCTAATTTCTAGTAGTGACTCGGAGTCTGGACTTGTGCCCGGTGTATGGCAGTAGGTTCACCATCTAATCAATGGGACTTAAACGTAACTGGTGAAACATAGGAGTGTACTATACTTCTCTGCCTACCTCTTCGGGGCTTACAGGCAAGGTTTCCGTTATTATTACATTGATATGCCTAAGTGACATTGATATGCCTCATACCTTCATCACATTCTTCATACACGTACGGCGATTTCAACTTTTATTTTATAAATAACAAATTTTTCAATAAATACTGTTGTAAAATATTAAAATATCCAATTATATAGTTTTCTTAATCCTTCTCTGTTTGACACTTTGAGCACCGCTGGCCGACCGTGCCGCGGCATTGCGCGTTGCATAATTATAGTATTTAATTTTCTCTAGCCTACCTCACTTGTTTTTACTATGGAATATGATTAAATTCTTCCAGTTTTAATTAATTTAAGGTATTTTAATGATGATTTTCGTGAGAAGTAGAGCGATTGAAATGGGAGCGGTATTATGTTATAATAATTTATAAGTACATATAATTTTAGCTCCAGATTAAATAGGAATGATAGTTTAAATCTTAATTCTAAAACTTATATCCGTTACAAATATCCAAGCTCTTTCAATCCCTTCAGGAACATGCAGGCATGAGGTTATGTTATTTTAAATTGTTAATACTGCTCAAAACGGTGATTTCTTCACATCTCTTGGTATAACTCCTAAATATTTATTAGGAGGTTTATTTAATCCATTTTTTCATAATATTTTATTATCATGTCAAATACTGTCCTAATACATAATTATCATTAATCAAGCAGATTCAACCCCAAAAACAATATTTCAACCCGAAAATGAGAGAGGAGAAGATTTATCATTTTTCCCCGCAGTCTATTGTTATTTTTTAGTCTTTTCACAATTTAAAAACGACACTAATCTACGACTTAACCCTTAAATGAATTACGTGACATTTTTACCCAAGCCGGGGACAAAGATCCCCTCAACTCGAAATTTTGAGCGCTTTTGTATTCAAGACGGTATTTTATTGTGTACATCTCATCCTTTTAATGATAAATAATTTAAGCTTTCCAAAGGACATTTTCTTTCGTAATTGACAGAAGCTATTGTGTCCTGTTTATTTGCTTCATGAAGCTTTGGAGCTTTTAGGAAATTGACGTAAATAAACAGGTGGGTAGAAATTGTTTTGCTGAAAACACGGAGTCACGTTTAAGTTTCAGACGCTTAAAGTTTGCAATGTAGGTACATTTTTATATATTTTCGGAAATTAGAATTGTTTACTTTTAAGAAGACATTATAAATTGGAAGTGTAATATATGATTCGTTTTTAATCGTCATTATCATCAGCCATAATCTTCATATGCATCAATATTTTACAGGTTTTATTTATTGTCATATGGTCTTACGAAGAAAACTGACCGCGAAGAGTATTGGCTACAAATACGTCCATAGATTGTCCACTTTTCCTATATTCCATAATTAGGTACGTTTGGATTTATAATATCACTGTTATCCAAGTTTTGATGTATGTAGGGATGTGTCACGACTGTAATTATAGGATGATATAATATCGATTCCTTGAGGTTCATATACCCACCCACTATGATCAAATAGTCATACATTTATGTCAAAAATTGTGCGTATATCCCATTATTATGCTTTTAACATACACATCGTCTATAAAACCATTAACGGAACGCGCCGTGCCACCGATATAGACCATTAATGTTCACCGAATAGCCTTTTTGGTAATCGCCGGAGGGCTATATCGTGCTAGCTGTGCGCTTAGCGGAAATTAAAATTTCCACGTGACGATGAAAACGTTGAACGATTTTGCTTATCCACAGTGAACTTTGCCTATAGTCACATAAATAACTACCGTGATGTTTATAGGAAATTAAAATTTCTTTTCCCACTTGTTAAATTTTTGGTGTTATGTTGGGATGTAAGTTTGCAATGATGCTGTTGCTGTCCATTTTTGTGAATTGTTTGACAAATAAAAAAGAAAGGCTACATAATTGTAAAATTTATAAGTGTCTATTGTAATAAGAATATGACAATAAAATTAAAATATGTTTTTTTTATTAATGAGACCGTTTTATGGAAAGGTTTTTTGAAAATAAACTAATTTCATACAACCATCAAGATGAAATAAGTGATTATCGGTTAATATAGACCTTTTTCGTTTAAAAATAATTCATAATATATATTTAAGTTAAGAGTTCTGAAAAGACATCCAAGTAAATGAAAATGAAAAAACGAAATGAGCGAGCAAAAATTCCGTTCCGGTTAGTATTTCATACGAGCTTTATTGTATGATGCAGAATATTTTACAGTTTAAAGAATTCATTTTTCACTGGAATTGGTTAAGGCGATTGCAGTGGATGTCAGAAATTAAATTTATTTAGCTTCCGTATATTGTTCTGACGGTACATGCGGTTCATACAGCCAAACACTCGCGTATCTAAAAGGTTTTTTCTTTTTAATTTATTTTATACAAAGCGTTTAACAGCTTAAACGTAACATTTCGAGTTAAATGTATCAATTTGATAAAGCAAGGTTCATTTATATTTACTTAATAATAATGGTGATTATTAATACTGTTTATTATTTATATTTACTTATTAACATTGTTTATGTTCCTTTAAATAGAATGATAATTACGAAAAACTATTTTAATCCGTTAATTCGGTTAAGCAAGCAATAATGTCAGTTATATTCTGATACAATATCCACAGGTGATGGTCGTTTGAGATATATACCAGCAAATCTCTTCTTTTAATAATAGCGCTTAGAGTTAAATGAAAGCAGAGTTTAGACAAAGAATAGGAGAGTGGTACATAGATATGTGTTAAAACATGTATATATGTATATTTTGATTGTGAAATAACTTTCAAAGGAGCAGACAGCCACAAAATCCCAAAATTTGATTGCGGTAAAAATACATTTTTGTTATTACCAGTAATCTGTAATTCTGGAGAAAACCTATGTGTCAGCAGCGTAATGATACAAATGTCAGAAAAAAAACAAAAATATAATAGTAATAAGTCAGACATTATCATAAATTAATTCAAAATCGTGTTTTCGTAGAAATATTTAAATTTCTTTCAGAAGTTTCCTAATTTGTAATACTTATACATCATGCCTTATCAAACGTACCAAAAAAGATAAGATGTCTTGAAAAAAATCTCCTTATTAACGATTCCACGGTGGGTTTCTTTTATTAGATTATACGAAGACGATGACATACAGACGTATGATAAGTAATTCCAAGAGGTGTATATATTACGTTGCTATTATGCCACTCAGGAAATACTTTAACATGTAAGTCACATTTTGTAATTTTTGTAATTTTGACAAGCAGGTATTCTTTTCCTGTTTTGTGTGCTCAGTAAAGACAATGGAAATATAGCTAGAGGAAAATTTAAAAGTTTATTATTTTTATATCTTTAGAATTCTTGCTTTACATATACAGTTTTAAACTAAGTAGCTTATTGATATTGACAAGTAATACTCTATAAGAAAAATTTGAACGTACAACAATAAATAGTACTTAGGAACGAAAAGGCAGAAGTTGGATATTGTCAAACAAAGTAACGAGATTTTAAAAATAATAATGATACAGCCTGTCAAACTGCGTTCGGCTAGCGTGTCAGACTATGACCATAACTCTCTAACTCTGAGAGGAGACTTATGTTCCAGAAGTGAGATGATTAAACGATCAAAAACAGATATAGCGATATCTCGTATGTCCAAGTGACTCTAAGCAAAACACTATGCTGTGCTAACCAAACAGCATATAAACTACGTCAATAAATTAAATAAGTATTTATATTAAAAATTTCATGCCTAGATATAGAGCAAAGGACACGTATATTAGACAAATTTTATTATAATATTTTAACATTTATGTAAACGGTTATATAGAAATAGAATAACATTTCAATATTTATAAAGATATTATCGTTCTTCCCACTAAATATTCGATGCCAATAATTGGATATAAGGATAAATAAATCAATTAAATTATTCCGCCGAATGCTTCGTCTAATGGTTCGAGTATCGGAGTGTTTGCCGACCAGTTTTCATGATCCCCCACTGCCCCCCTATTATTTTGAAATAAGGGTTTGCGAGGGATGAATATTTAATGTGTGTAAGGTTCAAGTTAATTTAGTTTTCTACAATAATGATGTCAAGTTTTCGCGTAAATATTTATGGGATCCGCTCACAAGTTTGTCTTATTTCAAATTCATATTTGGTTCATATCTAATGATTTGTTACTTCGAACTCTTAAGTACAAGTAAAGTTGATGTTAACGATTTTACTTCAGTACTTTTGTATGTTTATGTACATATCTCGTAGCTAGTAAATCTTATGATATGAATAACAACATTGGTGAGAATAGGTGTTTGTTACAGTGTATTAATAATAACTAGCTGATACTTGCAACTTGGACTGCGATGATTATATTAACAATATACTCGTATTTAATGTGGGGAGAAACAAACAAAATGATCGGATCTAATCCAAGATCTCTTACTCAAGGAGACAGGCATATTTCATTGAACGGGAATTAAAAAATGTTACTATTAACGTTCAATGAATTAAGTTCTTGTTCGAAATAGTATGAAACTTAGAAATACGACTCGTGATACATATTGCGTAAGTATTTTATAACGTCTGGTAACGATTCAAGGATCTGCAGTCATAAAAATATAAGCATATAAGGAAATACAAATACTAGGTAATAGTATGTTTATACTTACAAAAAACACAAATATTTAATTTTAAAATATATTTCTACATTATGAAACAGATACACTACACATGTACAATTAAAAAAAAATACACTTCTGCCTTTTAAATGACAAGTGAAAAGATCCACACCTTTTATAATTCTAAGATATAAGTATGCTTGAGTAATTCGTACTGGAGTACCCACACTTTAACTATTTTCATAAGCAGACCTTCATCAAATACGCACAAAGTAGGTGTCGCTGGTGGATGCGCGCCCATACATGTGCGTTGTGGTTGAAACGAGCGATAATATATATGAATGTACACTCACTAGTGTACACACGAGGTGCGACTGTGCTGCCCTCTGCGAATGATCGATGCCGAAGATTACTTTGTGGCGGGAAACGCTCTTCTTTGAGTTAAACAAGTTAGCCGCGGGCGAAAGTGTCACGTTTTGTGTTGATACAGCTTTGAATAAAGGGTTTCAGTGCGTGGGGTGTACAGGCAGGTTTGAGGGTTACGTTACCAGTAATCGCTTTATGAAAGAGAAGGTTCTTTTGATGTTGCTTCGGAAAATACAACTTGTGAAATTAAACTTTTGGTTGACGTTCCCACGCTACCATTTCTTAGCACGTGTATTTAGTTCGTGTCATCTTTTATCCATTTCTCTGAACATAATGGTAAAAACGCGACTACAAAAGAGATTTAAATGTTTAGAAGATTACAAATGAAATGGAGTTAAACCGATTTATACGGGAATGTCTATAACCTATTATTTTTCTGTTCGAACTATTGATGGCTGCTGTGTCGATACGATAACGAAGTAGCCTCCTGGCAGTATTAGTCAGTGCTCTGGGCACGATCATTGGCAGACGATTGTTAGTTTTGTTTTCACGTCTAGACGGATCGCGAACAATCTGTTTCAAAGCTATGAACTGTGATTCGCACTACACTTGGATATATTTTTCTTTAAATACTAAATAAAAGTAGCAACGTCATATAAATATTGTAATGAGAAAAATAAGAGTTCGATTCGTTATTACAGTTGACAAATTCGATATACATAACGTTTAAGTTAATATTCTGACAAAAAATCTAATTAAGTTTTGTAAAACGTCGAATACTTTTATACCGCTGTTTCAATGACAATATTGTATTTGTCATTACATTTATATATACCAAATATATCACCAGTATAGTAAAAAATACAATAGGAAAGAAATAGGAAAAAAGGTATTTATAAAACACGTATTTTACTATTGTATATCGTTTTTTTCACAAAAATAAAAAACTTGACTTTATGTAAAACAAGGTAAACCTCTTAAGCGGTCTGTTTTTGCACAAAGTAAATTTTAGGCACGAAATGTTCTAGCCGCGAGCCGAGTACAGTGAGATATCGGCAGTGTTTGCTTTGCCGCCGGACGCCTGCTAATACATCACGCTGTTATCTTCCGGTGCAGAGCTGTTTTAGACCGCTCACCTCCTTACTTTACAGTGCTCTGTTCTTCTAGCGCTGGCTAATGTTCCAGCGTCATAAATTACCCTAGCGGACTAAACATTTATTGCAAGGTGTTTTTTCAGCGATGTGTCGCTACGGTTTAAAATATATTATATTATTCAATGGCATGAGTAAGTATTGGTATCTACTGGTGATGGACAGGAAAATATAGGATTAAACTGAAATTATTCATTTTTCATATGCGTAAATGCGTCCATTACGATTTGTATTCTTTTACATAACTTCAAAACGTAACTTCACGTCTGTAATCCCCGAAGAGGTAGGCAGAGGAATGCAGAACACTCCCACGTTTCACCGGTTACGTTTACTTACGTCCCACTATGGAATAGGTGCTTAGCCTATTGCCATGCATCGGGCACATCTCCAGACTCCGAACACTACTAGAAAATCTGTATTCTTTTACATTGGGGAATATGACGCAACAGAATAAATTTGATTACTCGTTTCTATTTCAATCGTAACTGCGTGTTGTCCACAGAATCGTGTGCCACTTTCACGCGCAGCGGTCGTCGTAAATCACCATTTTATCAATAGAATTGATATTTTAAATTGAAACTGAGTAACAAGCCGCTGAGACGCGTCGAGATATAGGCCACTGTGTGCACGAGTGATCGCGTGCGGCACGACGCGACGGGCGCACTCGAGGCGACATCTCGAGCGACTTTGTTCCTATCATTTCAATTCAGTTGTCTAAACCAACCCGTTTGCTTGAATAACGCGTGCTACACACGGCTGCCTCTTTAGACCAGCATATATTTTGTAATCCAATTGAAAATTTTTGTAGGTGTATCAGTCTTAAAGCCTTAGAGCGAGTGCCGTTTTTGTACCGTTTTTCATACAAAATTTTCCGCATAAAATACCGTTATCAACATAATTTATATATACTTAAATCCTGTTTTTGTAGATGTATAAGTTCATCTCAAAAGCTTATCAACTGATCAATATAATTTTCGAACTTAAAAAAATAATATGACATTTTTGAGAAATAATCATTATTATCAACCCTTTCATTGTTCTTCTTTTTTCGAGAAGAGTCTACTTTCCGAATGATAAGGGCTAAGTATAGACTTAGCCCTTATCATTCTGAAAGAAGATAGACTATAGATAGTCTAGGAGTCTTCTGCCATGCTGCCAGTCTATCTGCCATGCTGACCAAGCGCGGGTTGGAAGACTTCGCACGTCTGAAGAAACATTATGTTGCCGCGTTTACTAGACTCGAATGACACTGTTGCATGTTGATTCACGATTCTCCGCTATGCCTTATGCAACAGGGTTCGTACAAAACTCTCTTTTGACTGGACGTATCCAAAGCCTGTATGTGGTGTGTGTAACGTTTAATTACGCGTCGCTACTCGACCGTCCGCTGATAAACGACTCTCCGCTCTACTTCATGACATGTTCAGGGTTTTAACCCGCCCCGGCTCTAACAATCGCGCTCATTTTCATTAGGTGGCTATTGCCTTTGTATTAAGCCCAATTAATTAACTCGCTGCCATCACATCTCGTGTCGAATGAGATGAACCGGCGGAGCGGATATGTGAGCGTAGGTAAACGTCGTAGCATAATCCTTATTTACGAATAAATAACGATTAATCAACATCGAACATATTTCTTTTATAAATCCACCCTACATACTCGTATATTTGGGCTCCTAACATGCAGTGACATTTTATAACGTATTTTAAATGTTGTTTTTATTATTGCACTATTACACTAGATCCTTACGGGGTGGGCAGAGGCATCCTTATCGAGTGGTAAATATTAATCGTTACAGATCTGACGTGCTTCTTCTATATTTCTCATTCTCACCATACACGTACGCACTTATGTGTTTACTAATTTACGCATATAAATATTAATGATTATATATCTCGTTTCTGTCTGTTAAGAAACATAAATAGAAACTGTAATCGCGATGTCCGATAAGGGATAATTGACGACCGTACGTCTGTCCGGTCAGATGTCTTATGTGATGGAATTTTCCAACTAATTTATGCCTATCAATAAACCTTATGTCAGACGCGATACCTTCCAATAATATGCTGCTTGCCATCGGTAACGTATTATTAATAGTGGTACTTATTACAACTATAATGTTTCAAAATTATACAATCCCCGTAAAACACTTATTTTGTGGGTAGAAAAGTTTAAATTCCAGTATTGATGGGAATCGTATATTAAAATATATACCAACAACTTAACAAAAGGGGACAGTTGATCTTCTATTTTAATTTAAAATTATTCTTATAGTATGAATAAATATCTATTGACATTAATAATACAACGGATTCTACGATATTTTGTAAAATAAAACGATACTATGCAACATTAAAAGTTCTCTAAACAAATAGACGCAAAACATTAATCTGAAACGTTTCCTTCCGACAAGTACATACCTACACAATATATAACAGGTGGTCTGATCTAAAGAAAACAGGAGGATGCTGCCGGATTCAAAAGGCACAAAACCGGAAGGAGTGACGCCGAGTAGATGAAGCCTTTGTCCAGCACTGAATATCCAAACGCTGATGATGATGATGATATAAACAGTACTTATATCCAATACAATAAAGTGAGCCGTTTTATATATATAATGAAGATAAACGTTGCAGAACATTTTAAGCTGAGCTGATTGTTATTGTTCCACTGTTCTTGGTTACAACGGCCCTTTGTCATGGGCACTGCGCGCGGCCTAATTACGAGCTTACACCGCCCTTGGAGTGCAACCAACTTCGTGCCTTTACAGCTTCACTAAGTATGGGGTTTTGTTTGTAAGCAAACAGCACTTTATATTAAAATATTTTTCTGCTTTGCTGTTAAAGTAAAGAGAAACAAAACACGCGTGTTTAAAAAAAATGGAGTCTAAAATGTGAAACACATTTCTGAAGTGTGTGCATGAAGAGCTTATTTACGTGAAGTGTAATAAAAACTTGTTTGTATGTATTTTAAATAATATTAACGCTTTGGCCGCGTATTAACTAATGCAGCAGATATTTCTGCCGCTAGACAGCAGCGTCACTGCATCGTTGTTTTAGCTTGGTGACTGTGTCAGGTCAAAACGTTAAAGGACAATTTTTCTAACTTAGCATACTGATTAATAATATAGCATTGGTTATTTGAAAGAAAAGATGTATTTTCATGAAA
The DNA here is from genome assembly GCA_018246795.1 of Microceris patrobas patrobas. Classification (NCBI taxonomy): domain Eukaryota; kingdom Metazoa; phylum Arthropoda; class Insecta; order Lepidoptera; family Hesperiidae; genus Microceris; species Microceris patrobas. The sequence continues at coordinate 11,733 of DWFT01000472.1, forward strand.
ATTTTTCAATTTCTACATCAATCATTCGTAACGCACGTGTGTTCAAGGGTTATACATACACGTGTAAG
>DWFT01000473.1:0-11791 GCA_018246795.1 Microceris patrobas patrobas
AATAAAAGAAACTTTTAAAAACTTAAAAAGGACGCTGGTCTGTTCTGTCCAGTTTTTTGAAATGAAACTTCTTTAGAATCGTAGTTATTTCAAACCGGATGCAACGGAAATACGACGACGATGAAGGGCGACGAAGGCCGATGACGGCCGATGAAGGCCGGAAGGATGAAGCCGGCAAAGAACGAGACATAAATATGCATACTATTTTATATTATTTAATATTAGGTTTCTCCTCTTTTTAGTCGGCAAGAGCGAGAGAGCAAAAGTCGGTGTGTATGTATATTGCACCCTGTTTAATACTTGCTTGTATTTGAGCATTTAACGAGTGTCAGTATATGTAAAAAGTGCGTAACTGTACGCGTAAGTACACTGTATGCGATATAAAATATAAAATATCTTTTAAAATTAATCCAAATACTTTTTAAACAAATAAACTTTGTAATTATCCTATCCTTGTTACATAATTCATCTCATTCTTTTGTCGATTTACTGAAGTTTTACTTCTATCGTGTGTGAATCGCACACACACCTTTTTTTTCGTAATGTTATTATATTGATTCAGATTCACATCATTAAATGATATTTTAATAAATGAATACCAATTTTAACTCGTACACATGTAATTTTTGGACAAAATTGTGGCTAAAATATTTGAACTGTCTATGAAGGCTCGGCCAGCATAGGCGTTCCTAATTTTCTCACTATAAAAACCCGTTTTTCGATTGTCGATGACGAAAATTATATTACCAAATTCAATTTTAAGGCACATACAAAGCAAGAGCAGGAATGGCCGGTCCAAAGCGAAACTGATATTTACTGCAGTCATAGTTTATTTTGCTGCAGATGTCTATAAATACAACACTTATTTTTGGAAACTCCACGACTACCGGTAATCCTCCATCAAGTAATCATACACAAATGTACGAACTCGACACATTTTAACAGTAATTCTGAACGTTACCCCTTACTTAGGTGGGATGCACAAGTAATAAATTTTGTTATCAAAAATTAATATATTCATGTAGCCTGTTCTTGTAGATCGATTTACTAAAGGCAATTTATCTTCATTTAATTTTTTTCATGATATCCTGCAAATTATTCCAAATTGCCCGCTATAAAAGGCTCACCGCCTGTTCCATTATGGAACGTAATCGTAACTGGTGAAACGCGGGATTGAGCTATCCACCTCTGCTCACCCCTTCGGAGATCACAGGCATAATGTTACTAAATTATTCATTAGGTTGGCAATTTCGGTACAGATTTATTATTTCTGTATGAGTCAGATGCATCATCTGTTTGGACTGGTTTATATATCTTGGAATAACTGTGCAGTGTTATGTTTGACACGGTTATTTCACAGAAGTTTATATGTAAATTTTGCCCTTATACAAAACTCGTTTGTTATTTATCACCGCTTCATATATTGATTGTGGAAAAATTTGTCACAGTGAGACAATAGTAGATTGCGTCTCTTATTGGCAAAAGAAATAATTCCAATCTATAAATTAAAGGAAGAATTTATTCCATCCACTCCTTGTCGTGTAATTGTTTTATAGAATTTACCAGATTCTTGCTATTGAATAACGACACGTCCTACACCTTATGAGTTGCGGGAGATGTTGAGATGTACGAAATGCCGGCTTCTCTCTCGCCCTCAATTTCTATCTATTCTTATGAGCGACTCTAGCCGACACTGAGCTTTTACTCCCAGGTTTACCAAACAAAACTCAGGGTGACTTGATATTTTCTATCAATCGAAATCTAAATTTGGTTGATGCTACTCTATAATAATAAACAAATTGTTTGTCGTGTATATAAATAATATCTCAAGCGAACATACAATTTGACATTGCATCGCAGTCATTTTAATACAAATAGCTTTCAAATAGAGCAGATATTTTAATGACACGCGACATGTTATGACACGGCGCAAAGCCAAACTGTGTAGCTTAATTAATTAATATTTATATTTTTATAGCGTCCACTGATATTAATAAAAACTTATTAAATTAATAAAACATTATTTATTCCATTGAAAGTACCAATTACTCTTCAACTATTATTAACAATCACACTTCCATAACGGCAAATTATCTACACGATTAGATATTTACACTACATTGTACATATATGTTTACAACCCTGTTTAAGCTGGAATACTCTCCCATGTACCTCCATCTATTCACACAAAACCTTTAATTTTTTCATATTCTACACTTGTATAATATAAATTTTAACGGTTAGGTGGAGCGACGACATACGCAAAGTGGCTGGCAGTGGTTGGACGTGAAGAGCTGAAGATCGAGCTCAGTGACGTGCCATTGGAGAGGCCTATGTCCAGCAGTGGACGGGAGTAGACTGATGATGATGATGATGATAAATTTACTTATTAACACAATAGTAAGAAAAAAATCTTACATTTCCAGTTATGTTGATTTAGGTATAATTGTTAAAATTATATCATATTAATAATTAGTTAAATATCAAAAAGGGGACCAGTTGCAGTAATATAAAATAAAAGAAAATCAAATATTTGTTTATATTTAAATGAAGAGTTGTATTACATCTACGACGTGGCGCCCGAAGGCTACAAATCTAACTTGTTTGTGAAATTTTTATAATACAAGAGATATTTTATAAATATTGCTTTTGTTTTCAATCAAATCGGAAACATCTTAAAAAAAGGATGACCACGCTTTTTCCAATATGTATTCACGTGTCAATCGAATTTATACAAACACATATCACACGCTGATACACGACGCGATTTAAGGTTTCCTTACTTTTTCAGTTATACCTTATAGTTAGTTCAGTTATAAATTATACCAAGATAACACGGACTCCATAGCGCAATGGTTAGCGCGTTCAGCTTTTAATTAAAAGGGGTGAAGTACTTTTATTATATATTTTATGTAGTTGTTTTTAGTTCAAGAAAATATACTTCAGCCCTAAAGTAATTCAAATTATACCAAGAACGTAACCTTCATGGTGTAAGGATTTACGCCACGAAGGTTGCATCCATGTAACTTATAATGCTGAAGTTACAGCCCTGCTACGTCGTAGCATCTAGTACAGGACATGACATACGAGTACGTGTTAATCGGCAACAAGTGGTCTGCTTTATGACATTTCACCTCGTTTATATCACATTAAGGACAAATTGACAGTTTTCCGGTAGCAGTCAATTTTATTGTTTGTTATAAAGAACGTTTACAGATCTTTATGCGTACTTTATATTTTAAATTGCCTTTAACTACTATATGGTTACAGGAGGTATGACGAAAATAAAAAAATTGTCATGATGGGCCCCAGATCGGAAGAGGCCTCATTCCTACAGTGCTCCGCCAAAATTCTACACCCAGTATCAAAGCATTTTGCAAAAAAGTCTATATCACTATTGGTATGTGTTTTTAAAATCCCATCAGAAATCACTAATAATAATTTATAAGTATTCGTATTCAAACAATCGTAGAAGAGACAGCTTTATCTATTACGAATTTCATATCCTATTAACTGTTTATTTATTGTTATCTCCTATCTCACCCTGATGGAATGGAGAAAATAGCTTGTGGAGATGCTTTCCACTTCACCATAATGAAAAATATGGGTGCCCAAGTTCCAGTAGTGGACTTTAGTGACTAAAATTCATGCTGACGGTGAAAGCGATGAATTAAAAGTACTGTTACATCGTTTCACCGAAAACAACTTTTCAAATTTTGGTAGTATAATATCAAACATTACAACTTCCGCGTGTCTACTGGAAATCACCATGTTTTATTATTAAAACAAATTATTTCTTTTCCCCTAGCAATTTGCACTTTAATTCACTATTAAACCATAAAATATTACACTCGTTTATCAAGTAAACATCTTTTTCAGCCGGCTCCAGACCATCATTCAATTGCATTTAAATTTCGAACATGCGTCCGCGGGTCAGACCGGAGCGAGCGTTTTCGCTCAAGTGAAAGCTAAGCTCTTTTGAAAGTGTAGATGCTGCCCAGGCTGGCATCCGCCTAAAATGGGGTGATCGGGCGCGGTGGTGTCGTATTGCGGGTATAAAAAGGAACGCCGCTCCCCGCCGCCGGTCAGAACGGCTCCAAACGTAAGTACGCACGCACGTGCTGCCCCGTGCGTCTAGTGAGTGCATCGATGACATCGCGAGTGATTCGATTTTAAGTGACACGGGATCTCAAGGACGCGTAACTGATTTACCGAGTGGATTGGATTTTTAATTTGTGTGCAGTGGTTGCTGTAACTCCAGTGAGTTTCGCGATTGTTTATTGTTACGTGGTAATGGATTGTTGGACGTTCAATCTACCTTCGATATGTGCTCATGAGATACTGCTTCTGACAGATCTCAAATTGCATTAACACCTAGTTATATTGGGTTACATTGTAATTTTCCATTAGTAATTGCATTTTTCCACAACTCCTCGCAAGTGGTATGAATTTTAATTAAAAAGCAATTTAAATTAATTTGAACGAACATGACAATATGAAAAACTATTTTATGACTAATGCCATTAATTAAAGTAGAAATACAGTACTTAATTACAGCATAGTCATAGTAAATCTTAGAATCAACAAATTGCTTCCAATCAATCCATCGTCCATTGCCATAAAAGACAATAAACAACAATCCACAATCGACTAAATCCGTTGGCGTCGTTCCAGGCTCGCATTCTTGTGACGTAACATCCGCGAAGGGCTGTTCGAAATAAGCTAATAAAACCGCGCGCATAAAAGTCGGTATTACGCAAACGGCGTTCGAGCTGGCACGGTTCCCAAACCGGCTTCTACTCGGGTTACAGCCACAAATAGACGCGCGGGGCCGCATATATTCACAACGCTTGAGTAAACGAACGATCATTCGGATAACTTGAACTGTCCTCCACAGGAAGGCTCCAGGGCTCTGTTCTCGTGTCTCGACTAGCCCAAAAGTCTCGTTAGACCTCCGAAAATGTCGAAGGGTCCTCCAGGAATGCAGGAGGGGGCCGACGATCCCGATCCGACCCCGTACCTGTTCGTGTCGCTGGAACAGAAGCGTATCGATCAAAGCAAGCCGTACGATGGCAAAAAAGCTTGCTGGGTACCCGACGAGAAGGAGGGATTCGTACAGGGAGAGATTAAGGCTACCAAGGGCGATCTGGTGACCGTCATCCTCCCAGGAGGCGAGGTAATGCGTTAAAGTCAAATGATAAATGAATTATAACGTCCAGCTAAGAATTATTCAACCCTAAACTGATGGTCAACGAAAATAAGCATCACAGATATCATCACATCATAGATACATATGTTGCAACAATATTACTAAAGACCTAAGAACAATTGAATTTAACAATAACGTAACTTCACGCCTAAGTAATTTAATAATAACATTTAATTTAATATATACAAATAATGCAGTTTAAGATATTAGACTAGGTAATTAACTACTTAGGTAATTAAATATTTTTTTAAAATTTAAAATTTTGGTTATAGAATTTAGAATTTTTTCTGATACTCTACAGAAATTGATGAGGTTTGATAAGAATTTGGTAGCAACACGCATATACACCATATTTTAAATTTACTGATCGAAGTGAACCTTCACTTACACAATGATTAAATCTTTCTTGAAATATGTTTTGTTAATGAGAATTGATCTTTTAATCAAATGTTTAATGCAATCATTAAATGAGCAGGAAAAGACGTTAAAAAAGGAACTCCTCTCACAAGTAAACCCGCCGAAATTCGAGAAAGTAGAGGACATGGCTGATCTGACTTACCTTAACGAGGCGGCTGTACTCCACAACCTCCGACAACGATATTATGCGAAACTTATCTACGTAAGTAGGCGCAGAAAGCGCCTTTACCATTATTATAACTCTAATAAATATTTCTCTCCCGCAGACAAAAGACTTCAAGAAGGATCTTGTAGCCCAAGTCAACCCACCTAAATACGAAAAATGTGAGGATATGTCTAACTTGACATACCTCAACGACGCTTCCGTTTTGTATAACTTGAAGCAGAGATACTATCATAAACTTATTTACGTAAGTCCAGCACCGGCCAGGAGTTGCAGCATTGCAGTGTGCATGTTTATACCTCACCTCTCCTACCTCGTCTCAATGCCTTACACTCTATTGGAAAAGTACCAAAATGTGTACATCGATTGATTTCCATGCGCAATTAATACCGATTCAAATTGACTTACAAAACTATAAATATAACAGTAGCATCTTTGCGACCTATTTTCATCGCGTCTATTGTTATTTCTGGCGTGTTCAAGATAATTCTATTTTCATAATATAGATCGAATACTAAGATCTCAGGTATAATAAAATACATTTTAGGAACTTAAATTTTTTGAACAATTAATATATTTATAATCAGTTCATTTTCCGATATGAATTTTTTATGAAAAACTGAAAAAACATAAATTAATTTTGTACAACAAAAATAAGAATAAGCAAGATCTTTTAAGATCTCCGTAATTTCAACAATAAAACGAGCATCTATTACAATATGATAAAATTCTTTATGTACATATATTAACAATAATGGTATTATATTGCTTTGGTGTCAATAAACAGTTCAATGATCAACAATGGATACATAGCAAATTAAATTTGATTAGATTTCCATATTTCCATTTCAAATCCCGTTCCTTTTCTGTCACTAATCCTGACCATTCCTCCAGAACCGCACTTGAACCCTTTTACACAGGACAAGTCGGTGAGAAAGGATTCCACAGCGTCCAGAGGATTTATTTCTTCTTTGTTTTAGAATAGTTTCTATTAGTATTGTGTTTGGAATTTTACTGTTTCTTTATTTTTGAAGGTTTAAATCTGTTCTTCATTCCTTACGTAGACCTCAAAGGTATTTCTGAATACCCGGGTCTATCTTTCTACGTTTCTAGATTAGAACGTCTTTTATGTTTTCTGGTATATAACATAAAATTTTCTATTATTTCACCATAACATACAAAACAGAGAATTTTGGCACGAGTGAGAGTAGAAAATTTTATGGTATATTTTTATACACAGAGATACAAAGTATCAATACAATACTTTCTCTGTGTTTGTGTTTTCTGTGATTTACATTTAAGGATTTTTGTGTGTTTTCATATAATTTTTTTCATCATTGGCCATTTTCTTTTCCAAATCAATACCAAAATATCAATAAGGTACACCCTACTTGTATATTTCATAATCTGCTCAAAAGCTCAAAAACAATATCTTATTACACCAAATATCTGCGTCATAATTTTTATCCACGTTATTTTTATTAACATCATCCTTTATATCCAAGTCATCAATTTCATCCATATCATTTTTATCAATAGTAAAAATCACTCCATAATTCCGTCCTCAGCCTTCCAGACCTCATTTTTCGTTGAATAGAATGCTGCTTATGAGTATATGAGCGTCACATGAGCCAAGGTTTTAAATTTCTGCCTCTCCTTGTTATCAAGGAGAGGCAGAAATTGAACTGAAATTGAGGACCTTGGGGTAATCCCCATCTTAAATTCCGTATTTCAACTTCAACACTACTCTAAAAACTACGTTAGATAGTTTATCTAATGAATTACACTACAGACGTACTCGGGTCTCTTCTGTGTGGCTATCAACCCCTACAAGAGGTTCCCCGTGTACACGACACGATGCGCCAAGCTGTACCGAGGCAAGCGTCGTTCGGAAGTGCCACCCCACATCTTCGCCATTTCCGACGGTGCTTACGTCAACATGTTGACCAACCACGAGAATCAATCTATGTTGATTACGTAAGTTTGTGTACCAGTAAATGCCATTAATGTTAACAGTAACTATCTGTTACTAAAATGTCTCGTGTCCGTGACGTTTCAGATGGTAGCCATAAACACTTTCATTCTCGTACTTACGAGAATATGGTCATCGACAGTTTAGCATTCCAATATTTTTGCGTTACGTGTAGAATGTTCCACAATGTTTATGACAAAAATAATTTGAAAATTATTGGGATTTAGAATTAACAATAAATAATGCATAATAGTAAAAAGTAAAATAATGAAACTCGGTAATGGTCGGATAAGTGCCCTAATGTTATGATATGAAAAATCGTCACTGAAAAAATTAGGTGTTTTCTAGCACCACAGGCGTACCTATGACTATGTCAAGTGTTGTTATTTTACAGAGTAATTTGTAGTAAAGTACCATTGAGTGCTCATTTCATGACTCTTTTTTTTAAAACATCATCAACGATACCGTAGATGTCAAAATGAAAATATCCATGCTAATCCCACAGCGGTGAGTCTGGTGCCGGAAAGACTGAAAACACGAAGAAGGTAATTGCGTACTTCGCCACTGTTGGTGCCTCGCAGAAGAAGGATCCCAGCCAGGAGAAGAAGGGATCACTGGAAGACCAGGTCGTACAAACTAACCCTGTGCTTGAAGCCTTCGGTAATGCCAAGACTGTGCGTAACGACAACTCCTCCCGTTTCGTAAGTATTAATTTTAATTATCTTTCTGTAAACTAATGTATTATAGACACCTTGTAAATGTAATATTCCTTTAACTATATATAAATAATAAGGAATCTTTTATAACACTTCATATTTAGTACAATAATCATTTCTAAAAAACGTAATGTTTCAAAGAATTTCAGAGCTGTAACTTCGGTGTAATGTACAGTTATTGCAAAGAAACTTTTCATAAACTATAAATCTTATTTTCTTCCCTCTAAGGGTAAATTCATCCGTATCCACTTTGGACCCTCCGGAAAACTGGCTGGTGCCGACATTGAGACCTGTAAGTATTATGAATATATAAACTTCACAATTGAATACGCATTGTATCAAATACGAGTAGATATTTACATTTTATTTCTTTTACATAGATCTGCTCGAGAAGGCCCGTGTCATCTCCCAGCAGGCCCTGGAACGTTCTTACCACATTTTCTACCAAATGATGTCGGGCTCCGTCGCAGGCCTCAAGGGTGCGTATAACATACACATGACAATAAAACAAACTAATAGATAAATCAAAACCAGTAATCTAAATTAAATATAAGATTTCTTTGATGAATTAAATTTAACTTTTAATGTTACTAATATCGTTATTTAAATTGATATTGTTTTCATGATTTTAATAGAATTATTTTCGTAATTTGTTATGATATTGTAGATTTTATTTATCTAATTACACCATAATATAATCTACATAAATATAATGTAACATCGAATGGTAAATTGATAATGTTTAGTCACACTTTTAATATATACGCACATGAACACTACACAATTATGTTCCCATTTTACCCCGTGAGATTTAGTACCTATGTATATTAACTGTTACTTTAATATTTAGACATGTGTTTGCTGTCAAACGACATATATCAGTATACCATCGTATCGCAAGGAAAAACCACTATTCCCCACGTAGACGATGGCGAGGAATGTGACTTGACCGACGTAAGTTTAGCCTTCAACGAGTCCAAAGGCTCCGACGACATTCCTAGTGTTGTGTGTTTTTGTTCACCATTGTTCTGCAAAAACCAGATACAATCGACACATCTCGTCTCATGAACAGTAACGAGATGCTATAGAATTACTTATGTTGATACCCAACATTTGTGAGCATGTTTTTCCTTTGACGCAATCACACCAATGGGAAACTTGACTATTATTGGTGTTTTTATAGCCGTCTGTCTATTGTCAAATAACATCAACGACTACAACATCGTTGCACAAGGCAAGACTTCGATCCCAGGTGTAGACGATGGCGAAGAAATGAACCTTACTGATGTGAGTCCAGAATATGACTGCTGGATATAAAAAGATATAACTGTCGCGCAATCATCTTTTCTCTCATACTTCTTCTCTTCCTGCTTGCTTGCTTATTTTAGACTGAGTTGACCTCAGTCTGCGCATGTGTATGTCAGATATTTTGGTGTTTACAGACCAAACGATGCTAAGCAACCGCATCTCGGACTATCCTCTCATAAGTCAAGGGAAAACGCGGATACCTGGAGTCAACGACGAGCGAGAGTTCGATTTGACGGTCGTAAGTCACGAACTTACGCACGGAGCGTGCGTCCTGCTTCAGTTATTCGTGTATTGGCTCTGTTATTACAAAATTTCTGACATGCATACAACCTCGCTCCCTGCAAAAGTTCTAGTGAGCATAATGCACAGGTTTGACCACACGTGTACGATGAACTCTCCCAGTACCAGCACGAGCACCCCCGCACACTATGAGTTCACAGACACGACACGACACTTTACGAAGTTAGGGATAATTTTTTTAGGTCTTCGTTTTTGGTGTCTGGAGAACGTTTAATAAAATAATATGATTTACCAACAGACATGTGTATGTTGTCCAACGACATATACGATTACTATAACGTCTCCCAGGGTAAGATTACGATCCCTAACGTCGATGACGGTGAAGAATGCGAAATGACCGATGTAAGTGTAACTCTCTTAGAGAGATTCGTAGTTCCCCCATCTGAAGAGTTGTATTTGATCAATATAGATGATAATAATTCGCTCTTAGTGGACTGAATTGTATGGACCCTTACCATTCGGATGAACTGTAATGGGAAGACAACCGTCGATTGGTACCGTACCTATACTCCTGTAAGAAATTAAAGTTTGTGTAGTGTAAAGTCCAAAAACTCGGATTTTATATAGAGACCCGGTTATCCAATCCGAAACAAACACTACCCGTAGAAAAATACTCCTAAATACTGCTAAATCATCCTTACCCTGTGCACCATCAGCAGCAACGTCCGCTTTATGTCCTTCCACATTACTATTAACGCTTCTTGACTACTAATATTTGGTCGCTATTGAGTTATTGGTAAGTAATACCTTCTGTTTTCTTATTGTTACTTTAACCTACTTTTCTTTATTCTTATTCGTTTTTTTATTATTCGTTGTTGTTAAGACCTAATACTAAGCCTAGTGGTTACGAATTCAGCCCCTCACTCGGGGAGTGCCGGGTTCAAATCCATGGCGCGCACCTCTTTACAAATGTGCGATTTAAATTTAAATATCACTTATCATTTATCAATTTAAATATCACAAGAGTAGTGTAATACACTCCGACGTTTGACCAGTTACGTTTAAGTTCCATAGTATAGGGGTGAGTCTATTGCCATACACCGAGCACAGATCCAGACTCCGAGTCACTACTAGAAATAATCAAAGATTGTATCTACATGTACCCGCATACATCACATATGTTTACGGAGATATTTAAATATAAGTTTTTTTTGCCAGGTTTTATGCCTCATTTACCTCGTAACGAGTGGCATCATGACGATGATTCGATTAGCTTAATATATTTACATATAATTGTTGCGTAATATTACTGCAATTCAGTCCGCGATACATTTAATGTAGCTTAAGCATAAAGCTTTTAAGTATCGTAGAGCCGCACAATGTATACTGTTCTAAACCAATAACAATAAAGTAGGAACAAAACTGTAACAATAGATTTTATTTTATATCAGAAATTCCTTCGCTCTACTGTATTTGAGGGTTGTCACAAATTCGTCTCCACAATTCATTATTTACAAGCTATGATTAACGAACGCATGAGTTCTATCACATCCTTTAGCTGGGTACATCAGATTTAAGATAGGATGGTATTTTGATGTTTCGTATTTAAAAAAACGTAAATGTTCTGATTGTTATGCAAGATCTCGATACGGATGCTGGTCGGTATAATTGCATAATGGCTCGCCTTGACCTATGCGGGCTACGCGGTCTGACCAAAATAATTTTCAGCATCCTTTAAGCTGACCGTAAAACCATAATATGGTTAA
>DWFT01000474.1:0-11790 GCA_018246795.1 Microceris patrobas patrobas
ATTACTGACAAACTAGAAATAAGTTCTTAGATATTTAACCAATTCAATCAAACAATTCTAAAATATTTTCTTTTTATTACAAACGAAACCATCCATCTACATAATCGTAGCGACTTTGTTAATTTTAAATGGAGAGTTATTATGAAAAAGATAAAATGTAAGGAAAATCCATATTAATATTGTCCGTTGTGATGACACTGGCTAAATTTAATAAACGGAAAAAACAAATAAAAACAATGTGTGTGACAGCGCAAAACTGTTATTCTAAATTTTTTTTTTAATCCGTCAACAGCATTCACTAATAGCCGACATTTTTAACGATCTACCATCAAATTTATAGAAAAAATCTATATTCAAATTTCAAAGATTAAACAAGATTAAGAGAGAAATATGAAATACCGTATCTAAGCACCCCTAATTAATAATATCAGTGGTAATAAACGACTTCAATATTTCAAATAACAATTCTTAACACTAGGTATTTACAGGGTCACAAATAAACTAATATATTACGTTGCCAACACCCTCGGGCACATCGAACATGGTATATCCAGTTATTCACCCGAGGACGCATGCCGTGATTACATAAACCTAACTAAAACAACTCAAAACCTAAATAAACTATAGCTCATTAATGTATTTCAAATACGTCGTCTCAGTTGACTAGACTAGACCAAACTAAACTTGATATGTCAAAACATAACCTCAATCGAACATCGGCGCGTAACAATTTTGATTTCGAACTACCCTCAATTTTGTCGTTCCCAGTTTATTGACACTACACATCTTTCGTTGTAACTTTTTTAAAAAATGAACGCAAAATTGATAGTAGTTTTAATTTGAGCAGTTAATTTTAGGATCTGTGGCGACACTTAACACAACGCCATATTAGATAAGTTTTAATTCAGATCGTAAAAATAAATGCGTAGTCCGTTACATGGGACATAATGCTAGTAATGTACTGTGTGTATTACTGGCACACTTCATAGCACACGAGGCACAGCTTACTCTGTAATACATACATGGGTATTTCTCTACTGAGCACTCACCAGTTTTTTATCTACAGGATTCTATAATACTCTTATGGTAGTTTTGAAAAAGCACTTTTTCAGACCAAATTTGTTACAAATGACGCCTGCTAGCAAAATATTAGTAGTAATCGTAAACTAATAGTTTTATTTTTCATATAAACAGCTACAGTTTTGTACCATAGAACATTGCTCAGTTTAAAACGAGTTCCAACATCTTGATCACTACAAATATTTCACCACAGACAACAGTGACATCTATATTTATAAAAATTCGACGTGTCAAAATAAGGCGGGAAATCTGACAGATCTCAACAAGTGCCCTTACACAAATCTATTAATACTTTCGGATTAACATAATCTAGTGCATCCCAGTTTCGTGGGATATCATGAAATAAAGAAAGAGAATAAACAGTTACATAATGGGTGACTAATTTTTCAGTCTATCATTTCATGTCAAGGAAGACGTGTCAGTAATATTGACAATAAAATACAAAATGGTTTATTACAAAATACTTAATTTACTTTGTACTACTACAGAAGGGAGCTTCTATTCGATTTTATTCTCATTTTTCGTTTTACAATAACATCTAAAATACATCTACTCATGAACTAATTCGATCGATTGCGGGTTGTGAGACCACCATCATATATCAAGTATTCCAACGGGATAAATAAAAAAATTGTACAAAAAATATTGTCTCCATTTCGAAATTTCTATACTTTGGTCCATTTTCTACTTCTAAAAACACTAACATTTCATCGACAAAGCAACTTTTTTTTCAATTAATCATTTATTTAAAAGTAAAAAAGACAAACCAAAACACGAACTATTAAGGCACAGTGCTGTGTCTTAGGGGGTTCAATAGTTGATATGCCTTCGTCAATCTAATACTCTCAACTACTCCATACTACTGTCCACTACAAGGTTTCGAAATATACAATTCTTTCAAGCAGTTTCTCGATTCAAAAAAAAATGACAATCGTTTTAAAACCTCCATCTAAATACTTGGAAAATTTTATTTATAAACCCAGCACCCATATCCATTGCTATCATCTACTTATCTATATACTGGGATGCACTTCACTAAAACTTTACCTACGGAAAAAAATGAAAAATTCCAAAAACAAAAGAATAAAGCAGCGATGAGAGACAATACTGATTAATGATTAGATTCGAAATGAGCAGGATGTAAACATGCCCTTCATATGTTACAAAGCAACTCCACAAATTAGGCTACGTTCGTACCATTTCACCCCTTCTGTAGATTGAATGCACTTTCAGTATTGTCTCACCACAGTAAAAAATAGAATTCTTCTTTCTTCAATCCACCCGCAGCGACGCTCCGCCTCCCGCGACCATGCACGCCCCAAACTCCTCGTTACGTCGACTTCATGCATCTATTTCCAAATAGGGTCTGATACTCCTCAAACTATCCACAAAATTACTATAGTCTACCAAAAAATCAGATTATCCCTCAAACTAACTAATAAAGAAAAACTGGCGCCCGATTTGGAACGGAAGCTCATTCTAAACTACGCCGTCAACTGGATTATAAAAGTTTTGAATCTAATGTAAGTAATAATAATAATATAATGTAAGGTAAAAAGCGATAAATGAAAGATCAGCTGTGTTTTGTGTCACCATTTATTTCTAAATCTCGACTAAGTGAAGATGAACCATATATAATTTTTATTGAAGGCTGAAAGGAGACGCACGGCCTGCACTACTGCGTCCACTAGCTAAGGGCCCAATAGCGCCCCAACTTCTATTGGCTAATGTCTAGGAAAAGAACGCCCCTTTTGTCAAAAAAAAAACCAAATCACAAGTACTTTTATACAAAAAAGGCGTGTTAGTATGTATTTAATTACAGGTCTACATAGTATTGCCGAATAACTATTACAAAACATTCATTATTATATATATGTATGTATGTAAATATATATACTTGCGACAGAAGCTGCATGGTAGTTTCTTTTGCATAGACTCAAATGAAAAAAAATCTAACTTTTCTTTCAACAGTTCAGACAAAATTGAATCTTAAATAAGTATTTATTTAAATTTCTACGCGACCGAAAGACAATATTAAGTTTAACATATTGATTTTTTTAAACCAATTACGATAATGACTTGAGCACGCTGGAAAGCATTCAAAAAATCGTATTTCAAGAAAACTTCGGCCATGTTTTCTTTGTCAAACATTTGGCGCCAAATTTGAAAAATGTTAATTTGTCGATTTGATGCAAGTTTTTTTAAATTACCACAACGTATGTTTTATGCCAGAATAAAGTGTATTAATTTCTGTGCACAAGACAACCCAGTCTATTGGAATCTTTGTAAGAACTGCTTTTAATTCCCGATCGATTATAAAGTCTATGCACGGGAAACAAACTGACGCACTTAACAAAATATACGCTACATCTACAAAACCCAGACCCTCAACTACGGGTATTCCCAATATTATACACAGAAAAAATTACCCCTTAAAATATTGCACAATAATCACCTATAGCGATTCGTGTGGGTAAAAAAAAAGTACAGCCCATAACTACAATTCTATTAATTCGTCATCGATAAATAAATTAAATCTACCAAGTAAAAATGCAAATACAACCAAAATGTACAAAAACGGAATGTTAAGTACAGCCTCTATGAATTTTAAACTATCTTCCTGTAGGTACTCCTTGTAGGTCGCTCAAATATTTCGAAAATAAAAGAAACCATCTAAATGTTTTTAAGAATTAAAAATATATGTGACATACATATACAAATGTAATATTCTCAACAATATTTGACAAATTACAAGAGAAAAACATATGAAACAATCGCGATAACAAAAGATATGTGACTATAATCAGAAGTCCACGTCCATAAGAGACGCCATTTTTTTTCTCAATACAAACAAATCTAGCATCAACATTATGCCGACATTTCCCGTTGCATAAGTGTGATCGGATACACGCACTGTGAGAGAACAACTAGGCCATTACATTTTTTAAATAGCAAAAATTATTCGTTGCCAACCAGCAACATTCAAAAACACGAACGCACTTATTCTCTACGCTCTCACAGCACATTTTTTTTATCCGAGTATGGCAAAGGAAACTTGGCCGCACGCCTCAAGCGGCAGCGCATCGAGCGCCCTACATTTTTAAACATGTTAATCACATACTGCCACTTATCAAACAAGTGTCCATATTTATCACGATTCAAAATACATATTATTATTATTATACCAACTCGCTAACGAATACATTGATACCTATTATACAAAAATATGGTAATATTTCGTGTGTGTAGTAATTCTAACACGTACATAATTAGCGCGCGCTGGTTTGCTATTACGCCCACCTAATAAGCCCAACGGCGAATAGATTCTCCTGCGAATGTTGTAGTCGCAGCGCGCGCGTGCTATTATCGTTAATAATAATAATATAAATAATGTTTATTGCTTTCGATTAGTCGTACTTAAATCACTATTTAATATTGGTATGTAAAACTTCAAAATCACTACACTCTACACAACTACACTAGCATCTGCCGTACATTTAAAACACACAACATAAATTTGATTTTTTTTCGCCGTGTCCATTATTAATAACATACTTTTATATTATTATACCAATCCAAAAATTGTATATCTATCCATGTATATATTATAACCTTAGTAGTAGTAATAATAATAATAATTAAGAATATATTTTTAACGTTTTCTTTAGTGTTCACATTGGTCCAGTGTATCCTGGAATCGCGAAAGCTAGAGTACATCACTAGTTGTAATGTCGCCGACGATGCGTTCATGGCGTATGTATCTGGTGTATGGCACATCACTACTGCGTAAGCTATAGAATCAGAAACGTACTACACATCTAGGCGAGAAGTATTGAGCAAGAATAAGACTCTTGTATTTCATAGAAATTCCCTCCACAAAACGTTTCAGAACACTTCAAATTTAAAAAAAATGACTAGATTGGAATGTATTTTTTTTCACTTATGGCAACCAAGAATTTAATTTAGCGTCGTAGTTGGCAATGTCTTCCATTATTATTATTGTCTTATACATAAGCTACACGGGCGTGACACAGCAGGTAAAACAATATTTTGGCAGTCATTATACTTGGCCATCTCAGTAAACACGCCGCCATCGTGTCGCGCACAACAAAAAAGCGGCACGTCCCACACGCTCAGGAAACTACGTCGAGGCTGTCGTTCGTACGGAGGAAATCGTCAATTGAGCAAATCGAAAACACTTTGGCCACGCGTATGGTCGTGTTTGGCAAATGAGATACAAAAAAAAATTAGGAAGACGTGTTGGCCTCAAGCGAAGCGTCTCTACAAGGTCTACACTACGTGTCTACGTTTGCAATATTCCCCTCAAAGCCACATTGCCCGACTCCCAGAGGAATATCCTTAATAGCACGTATCACAACCACCGGTGTGGCAAACGCCTGTTAAAAACAATTGACAAAGAGAATTGGAAGATACACGGTGTATATGTATATTGTATTCATTTCGTAGTCTTTACGTATAGGTTCATGCCAACCATGCCTTACACCTATATTGCAGAGTCCAAGAGTCGTGGAAATGTTAGTCACGAGTGTTCAAGACGCATTAGCTACATTACGATATATATGTATAAATATATATAATAATAATACGCATGCCTTTTAGCGTACTACGTCGACTTACCGTTCCGTCATCTCCACCCCTCGCATCCCCTCCGCGCCGAGAGGTTTGGCGCCCAACCCGGGCGGTCACTTACGTTCGCGCAACATCAACAAAGATTAATGAAAAATCCATATCTCACACGCAAATCAATGTAATCTAAGTAATATTCCAACCGTGCACTCTACGCTATGTATCAAGGATCTCTGTGAGGTAGCAAAACCACACCCCCCGCGCCCTCGGGCACTACTACCCCACGCGAAATAAAACACATTTTTTGTTGTTCTAATATTATCCATGTAATGACACATCGGGTATCTAAGTGCTCCATAACATACAATTATGTACGGGCAAAAACAAAAAAAGGAAAAACTAAGACCACTAAATACAAGTCTACTCTCTAAACCTACTGCCGACGCAAGCTGCCTTCAAAACAAGAGTTCCAGCCATTCAACCATCTAAAAAGAGCGAGACAGCTTACATCGGCTTTGCTTTATCAAAACTAATACACTGTGGTTTATAAGATTTATATAAAATGCTATATATATATATATATAAATATATATAAATAATTGTTAGCTCATCCCGAGTACCGTCGGCTCGCAAGCCTCCGGTGTACGAAGCGAGATATACATAAGGTATATGAAAACAAAAAAAAATTAAGTACATATTTCCAATCTAGGGCCATTACCGCTTCTATCTAAAAGTTTGGCAAGATACCAAGCGGCCGCCCCGGGAGCATTTTAATAGTGTAAGACATCACAATCAATAATAATAATATTATCTCAACCATCTAATACTGAAAATTTCAGGAAAAAATGCTAATATACAAAAGGGTGTTATTGTTTGGGCGAGGCGGTCAACACCTTGCGTGTCAAAATAAAAAAAATCAAATTCTTAGAAGAAGAAAAAGCCTCTGATACCGAGCATTTGAACTGCGAGTTTGTTAATTTAACTGTATGAAAAAAGAGACCTAATATACGCATAACTTGATGGCCTTCACAATAGAATCGGTGGTACTCTTGCGTAAGAGAAGTGACAGTGACGTCTTGTGCTGTAACGTCACATTAAAGTACTTTTTGACACGCAAAGCTGAACAATCGCTAGTAATCTCAGGAGGTTTCTAGCCTACTTATATTAAGAATACTGCTAAAAATAGTAGTAATAATAATAATAATAATAATAATAAGGGTAAGTGTTTACATGTGAAATAGCATTCAATGGATCTGGCGTGTGGAAAATATAAAGTGGCAAATGGATGAGAAAGTTGTCATTGTTTACAACATACAACACGATCAAATACCTTCAAATGAATGTAACTCTTTGAATTTTGTTAAAGAGCGTTATTTTAAATTTGAAATATCCTTAGGATGGCGTAATTACAAATAGATTGGGAATGTTAAATGTACCTTCACTTATATTTATTTTTCATTGAATAAAAGAATTTTATTAATGCCACCTAAGATTTTTATTGACTGACTTTTCGATTGTCTGTGGCATCATCGAGTATTAAACCAAAAACTATTTATGTCAATTTTGAATACAGTTTATATATCATCTTAGCAGCCAGTTCTACCTAAGGTCAGACACAGTAAGGGCCCAAATCTAATAAAATATCCACATATATTAGTACTTCAGACAGACGATAACAGCTCGGTTATTACCCTTCTGTACACAACCTTAGGTAGACCGGCAGATCATCATTAGATCAGGCACGATATTTTGTTTCAATAGTCCCAACACACCAGGAACTTTTCGAGACAGAACGATACATTTGACAAACAGTCGAACTGTGTAAGCCTTGTTTAGCTTACGAAATAGATTCCACGCGCCAGAACTACGTAAACATGGTGCGCTGGCCGCTGGTAGACGCGGCTGGCGAAGCTCCCCGCATGCACACATACTGTACTACACTGGCCGCCCGGCCTTGCTCGGCTTTCAGAAACTATTTAAAACACCACACCGCCACTAAGTACACCATATTTATTGTCAGACCAACGGCTCTGAACGATATTTAACTTTTCAACGGCATTATTCCAGTGCAAACAAGTGACTGACAAAGACATCTCGAGAACTTCCGAGCCGACGAGGTGACGTCACAGCCTGCCGCATGTCAATGTCGTCCAGTAATAATATGTGTCGTTTTTAAGTACATCCGTGATCAGGACTAGGTCCCATCCCCGTAGAGTTCCCGACTTAAACCTAGGAATTGCACAAACACAACCATCATCGTCTTTTTTTTTCTCGTATAATTTTAATATTATCATTACTTTTATCATTATTATTATTATCATAAGGTAATTTAATTAAATATATAGTAATAATACTTTTAGAAATCACAGAGTATAAAATTTCGAGTATTGCTTGAGATATTTTTCACTTAACAACTACGGCGACGTGCGCGGATTTAGAAATAAAACAACCAAACCAAATACGAAATTTCAAAAAAATTAAGTACGATTTTTTGTCAAAACTGGTTGAACTCTACATACATCACTAAAATACTCAATAGGAGGGTAGGATTAACTTGAAATGGCAGTACTAAACACAAAAAACAAAAATTACAGAGACGCAGAATGTGGCCAGTCTAATAATTTAAATTTCAAATCAGGCTTCTTCGATTCGTTGGGCAAAAAAAATGTTAATTAAGTTCTCCTCGGGAGCTATTGGTAATTGAAATTCAAAAAAAATAATCGGCGAAAGAATGGAATCGAGCAAAGGTATTTAACAAATATTTTTTTCTGTATCTAGTATTGAACGCAATGAGCAAAGCCCTCAATTATAGAAAAGAAAAAAAAACAACAAAAATACAAATAACCTTCAGAAAGTTCTTTGTATAAAAATACAAACAAACATCTTACCTTTTGGAGTATAAAACGAATACTTTTTCATACACAAATACAAAATACAATGACAAATTCAAATATATATGCGCATTAGACAATTTAATAGACGACATACTCAAGCCGAAACTGATATTAAACTCTAATAATACAAATGTGACCGACAGCGTACAGTACAATTTTGGCGCCCAAAGCGGGGCCGGAGCGAGCAAGGGCGGGCGGCGGAATAACTATAGCGGCTTAATACTTAGCTTATTGTCTCAAAACACTCTGGATGTTAGTTCGCATTCCCTGACAACTGCTAACTAATCAAAATTACGTACTCACTAAAACTGCCCAGCGTCGCGAAAACTGTGCGGCGAAAGAGACGGGCATATAATTGTGTAAACATTATCCACCCGCATACACACACGTCCTAAAGTACATACGACACCCATACGCGGTCATTACTACCATTAAACGCAGTTAAAAAACACGCGCACGCGATAGTGTATCGTATTCACCTTGAAATACGGTTTAAAATCGCGTGTATGATGTAAAGGTGTTACGTACTGGAAGCACACACCGCACAGTTCTTAAATAGCTCTTGGATTCTGACCTCTCATATAATATAGCCTCTTAGTGTTCGAATAAAAATCATCAAATTGAAAATCGAATCACCTTGCAAACAAGAGTGGGACAAAGTCATAGATTCAAATGTAATAATAAAGGTACATGTACCTTCACCTTCAAACAACTACTTACGTACTTTAAATTATGATATATGCGACACTAATTCAGTCGTGTATTTAAGTTTTTGTAATGACCAATTCGTCCAATTTCTTGAAATCCAGTGTTTTGGTATGGGTTCTATGAACTGCTCAAGAACGTTATGAAACATCAAGGAACGTGCGTTACCGTATGAAAGTCCATGCACAGAGTGCCGCAACGCCGTCTTTAAAGATACAGCGAGAATTTATTCAAGGACCTTTATAAAATAAGACTATATTAGAATATGAATACTCATTTGTCCAATTTCTCGAAATTCAGTATTATGGTAGGGGTCGTATGAGTTGCTCAAGAATATCGAGTCGATTTGAGGCGAAATATGACACAAAACGAGGCCAATTTTTCGTAATCGAGTGTTGTGGTAGGGGTCGTATGAGTTGCTCAAGAATACCGAGTCGCTTTGGAAAGTAGTTTCAAACAACTACTTACGTACTTTAAATTATGATATATGGGACACTAATTCAGTCGTGTATTAAAGATTTTCTAATGGCCCATTTGTCAAATTTCTTGAAATCCAATGTTCTGGTGTGGCTCCTATAAACTGCTCAAGAATATCGAGTCGCGTTGATAAGGAGTTTTTAAATGCGGCTTTGTTTGAAACTTTGAATCATGAAATAAACGAGGCCGATTCAATCGTGTATTCAACATTTTCGAATGTTCAATTGGTCCAGTTTTTCGTAATACAGTGTTATGGTAAGATCGTATGAGTTGTTCAAGAATACCGAGTCGCGTGGAAAAGTAGTTTCAAAGAACTGCTTACTTTAAATAATGAAAGTAAAATAAATAAGCGACACTAATTCAGTCGTATTTAAGATTTTCTAATGTCCAATTTGTCCAATTTCTTGAAATCCATTGTAATGGTAGGGGTCTTATGAGTGGTTCTAGAGTACTGAATCGACTTAAAAAAGCAGTTTATAAACAGCGGCTTTACTTGAATTTATGAAATAAACGACTCTAATTCAGTCGTGTATTTAATATTTTCTGATGTACAATTTGTCTAATCTCTTAAAATCTAAGGATGTACGACGACATTGACACACGACAGAAATGTCCACACTAGTGTCGCTTTTGTCTACATGGTAAGCAATTTTTTGTATCGACATTGGTATATACATCTAGTGTACCGGTTCAAATGTATTTGCCGTCTACACGATGCAGTGTGGTACATTTCATCGCCATGAATAGAGGTGCTGCTGCCGCGGTTGTCGCAATGTGTTTTCATTAAAATAGGTCGGGGTAAAAAGATATCTTTATGGGTTAAAGATTGGATTAAAAGAAGAGCACAGCTAGGGGCGTATAATTTATTGTTGTCTGAATTGAAAAACGAAGATCCAGAATGTTATAAAACTTTCTTCGGATGAAACACAACAATTTTAAATATTTATGTAACAAGATTTCACCTGCGAAAGAAGCAAGATACGAATATGAGACTAGCTATTAGTGTAGAAGAACGCTTGGCGATAACATTAAGATATTTGGCATCAGGTAAATCATATTTTTATTATAAATACCTAATATAAATATTTCTATTACTACATTTAATGATAACATTTACTTTACTTTATTCGTTACAGGAGATCGTATCGATCGCTCTCATAGCTATTTCGGGTACCACAACAGACTATCTCCAAAATAATACCAGAATGTTGCGATGCTATCTATAGATTTTTAAAGCCGAATTACATGGAGATAAGTAAATAAAAAATATTTATGTGGGATATGGGAATTTAAATAAACGTCTTGGCACAATTATTTATCTTGTATTTCTTGAAAGTATGTACATTAAAATATAACAATATAACAAATCTTACTCGCTCGCTAACCGCTTTACCAGAGAGCATTCACTATGACCATAGACCTCATTATCCTTCTTTTATCGTCTGTCTGAACTTAACAGGCAGCCTTTTGATCCTACATCTCGGCTCTCCTGCAATTAGTCTGACCCAAACAAATCTACAATTACAATATTTTCCTAACACTTCTACATAGTTAAACAATTGTAATTGACTTATATACTAAAACACTACAAAATCTTATCCAGCTAATAGGTTAGCTACATTCAACTAAATTGGAGTTGACACATATAATCGTTATTTAAATAACATTTGTATTAAACAATAACGTCTTATCACCTTAACATTTTGAAGGAATGCTCATACATTCTATGAAAAAAAAATAAAAATAAGAAAGACAGGCTTAATTAAAACAAAATGTTACCTATTCTTTGCTTTCCAAATACCATGGGTATCAGAGGTTACAAAGCATCATTGTGGGTTACATTGGCTATGGTTTCATAGAATCTGCAGCACTGAACGTTTTATTAGGACCTTCCTTCGAGGAATCCACTTTAATAACATTTTATCTATCAGCATCCTTTATCTTCGTGATCCGATGACCCAAATACTTCGGCTTCAATTTTAGTCCAACCCCAAATTGAGTGTGTCGAATAGCTACTAAGGCTTCACCTTGGTAGGATGTACTTTTA